>JAAIIK010008033.1:0-12901 GCA_014706435.1 Silurus glanis | reverse complement strand
ATAATATGTGTGTGTGTTTAATGACTGCATTCGCACAGATTATTTTGTGATAACCAGACAATTTTCCCTAGAAAGCCTGTTCGCCGCCTAGCTGTGGGACCCTGGAGGTGCAACACATGTTATCTGGGCTACAGTCCTCGAATATCCCGAAGAATTTCAGACCTCATCAGTCGAATAAAAAAAAAAACAATAGAGGCATGGGACATTTTACCTTTCACACCGAAGCTGATCAGGGAGACAGAGGGACTCGTTCATGTCAACAGATTGGTACATCATACCACCCCCCAAAAAAAAACACAAACTAAACTTTTGTGTACCAGCAGGATAAGGTTTTAGTTGAAGCAAACGGATTTTCAGGAAAAGTCCACAAAAATAGGACATGCATTACACAAACCCCATCCTTTGCTGAGAATTTTAACCCTAGAGAGAGAGAAAGAGAATGAGAGAAAATATCTATAAAAAAAATTGACATTCAAGTAGCACAATACAATTAAATAACACAAAATCACACAATGGGTAAGTCAGTCTGCCAGGTGAGAATAAGGTTACAAGAAGGTTACATTTGGCACAAATGTTTTCCATTAGAGGATTCAGAATAACTTTCATAACACATATTTTAGAAGAATAATGCAAGGAAACTAACTTTCATTGTGTGTGATTGCACCCACAAGGTGCAGCAGAAAGGTGCATGGATTAAAGCTGTATGGTTTATTTTATTTTCCTTAAATCCTCTTATATCTATCATCTTATAAAATTGTATTTCTATTATTCCAGGTAAAGAATACACATTAAAGGTGCAAAAGACAAACATATCACCACAGTGCCTGAAGAAAGATACTGTTTATAATTAGCATTAGCATAGAGTGTACTTTCTTTTTTTTTTTTTAAACATTACACAAACAATTGAATCATGCAGTCATGCAACAGTGAGTTAACCTGTACCTTGGACTGAACAAGAGCAGATCTGGATTTTACAGGTGGCCTCAAATGCACGCTGTTGACTGTGGAGCAAAGGTCACAAGAACCTTCCAACTAACAGTACCATTAGACTTCCAGAATATCCGTGAAAGTTAACAATCTGGATGATGTCTAGGCTATGATGTCACTTTAATTAATGTTTATTCATGTGACTTCAGTGCCAAATGACTGTACGGTTAATGATATCACAGTTTGCTTACAGTATACGTGACTTGAGTCAGCTGATCATAGTATCTATCTATATTTTTTTATCTATTTGAATGACAAGGTACTGACAATGATATAGAGTTTGATTCTTTTTACATTGGTATAAGAAGTAAAATTAAAGCGGTAAGTACATTTATCTCTCATTTTGTTATTGAGTAGGATGTTTCCAACCCAATAAATATGTTGGAGACTGATTACCATTTTACTTGTGCTCTGACACACATAGTTTATAGCTCATAGCTCATGAAGAACTTCTTTATGAGATGATTGGATGAATTAGATATGCAAACTATTTAAAATCATTGGAGACTATTAACTATATGAAGCACTTTCAGAGCAGAAGTTGGTGACCTTTATAGAAGAGCACTTGATGGTTTCAAGAAACTGCCTTTGTGTCTGCCTTATGGAATTCTGAAGTTTAAGCCTCAAACCCTGGATGATAATTATTTTAAGAGGAAAAATTTGGTAGCAAGCTGATATAAACACAAAAGACAGCAATTAAGGAAATACGCCAATGTCTTGCTTTTATATATAAAAAATAATGAATTACATTAGGGAAAAAAGAGAATAAAAAATCTCCACAAAACTGCACATAGTGCACATTTCAAGAAAAAAGCCTGTAGTCCACTATTAGTGTTGCAATGGTATGATTGTGTGAATATCTGTAAAACATCAGATAGACCACAAGGTGGAGCTACACAGAAGTACAGAGAAGTTTAGGTCAAGATGAAATTTTTGATCAACTGAAAACAAAGCTATTTAGTGTACTTTCACACCCAGACCGAATCAGAGAACAACACTTTTGGTTTACTAGTTATTTGATTTAGTTTGACACTACATGCAATTATCATATAGAAAGATTTAAGATGTCCTCTTAGGTCACATTTTGTGAAATAGTGTTTTGAGACTTAATAACTTCAGTGACTTAGTTTAGTTGTTTCATGAGTGTGTGATCTTCTGGGAAACCAAATAGGACATAAGCATATAAACATAGGTTAAATGTGGCCTTACTCTCACTTACATAAATGTAAATCTTTGGACACTATCAACTTCAACTACCTCCTATGTTACTATTTACTTATATCTGGCATAGGACAGAATGTATATAATATTTAGGATTTGTTTTTTTTTTACAGTTTTGTTGTTTGTCTTTAAAAAATCTTTTAAAGACAAACAAAAAAACTGTAAAAAAAAAACAAAACAAATCCTAAATATTATATACATTCTGTCCTATGCCAGATAGAAGTACATTTTTTTAATTATATAAGGGATCTTGCAATATATCAGTAAAATGTATCCAACACAAAGCGTATGATTCAAAGGCACATTAAAAACAATATTTAAAATAAAACAATGTTTTTTCTATATATCGAGGACCATAAATATGGAACAGTTTCCATATTATTGGTCCACAAAACAAAACCAAACAAACAAATAACGAACTATCACTATTGACTAAACTTCAGCAAGTTTTGTCAGACTATGCTTTCCAGTTGTGTCTATATAATTGAAACAGATTTCATCACCTCAGCTCTCTCTTCATAGCTCTTTGGAACATCTAGTGACAGGATGTGATTTTCGAGCTTGTAAAATAATTTTAGCCATTGTAACACTTTAACATCGTTAAAAGTTATACCAAAGCAGAACAATCTTTGTGTTTTTTATTTTTAGCTGTTCGTGTTAAAGGTTCCTTATTGTTGCTGCTCAAGTCACTATCATATATTACGTAATGCATAAAAGAGCTTTAAGCTTCGACGTCCATGCCACAAAGTCCTAAGATCACATTTTCCCTATTGTGAAGTTTGAGGTAAACAGTAACTCTAGCTCATGACCTGAACCTGCATGAGCTTCTGAGTGTATAAAAAAACCACAACAGAAGTACTGTGCAATTCCACATAAAAAAATCTAATTATTCAAAATGTTATCAACATAATTCACCTAATAACCAAATTGAATTATTTCTTAGTTTGCCAGCTGAATAGTTCACAAAAACACAAAAACAAATACTTTAGAAGGACTATACTGAAAATCTTGTCCACAAAGTAGAAACTAATTGCAGCAAAAGTGAATACACCTGTATTCAGGGACAGGCATTAAGCTGGTTTAAATCCTACCTGTCCAATCGTTACCATTTCGTAGATTTAAATGGAGAGCTATCCAGGCAAATGCTAGTAAATTATGGCGTGCCACAAGGGTCAGTTCTAGGACCCCTGCTTTTCACAATATACATGCTTCCATTAGGAAATATTATTAGAAGGCATGGAATTAGCTTCCATTGTTATGCTGATGATACCCAGCTATATATCTCATCTAAACCAGGCGATACAGGCCAATTAACTTGGATAACTGAGTGTGTTAAGGAAATAAGAGATTGGATGACCCATAACTTTCTGCTATTAAATTCTGATAAGACGGAGATTTTGCTCATCGGCCCAAAAACCAGTACACAGAAGCTCCAGCATCTCAACCTGCATTTAGACGGATGTTCTGTAACTACTAGTTCAACGGTAAAAGACCTGGGAGTAATTTTAGACAGCAACTTATCTTTTAAAAATCACATCAATCAAGTTACAAAAACAGCCTTCTTTCACCTTAGAAATATTTCTAAGCTAAGAAATATGTTATCTATATCCGATGCAGAGAAGCTCGTCCATGCGTTCATGACCTCCAGAATAGACTACTGTAATGCATTACTAGGTGGATGTCCTGCATCATTAATAAACAAGCTTCAGTTAGTTCAGAATGCAGCAGCAAGAGTTCTTACTAGGTCAAGAAAATACGATCATATAACCCCAATCTTATCGTCCCTACACTGGCTTCCTGTTAAGTTTCGAATAGATTTCAAACTACTGCTTCTCACTTATAAAGCACTAAATGGTTTGGCTCCCATGTATCTCTCCAGTCTTTTAAAACGCTACAATCCGTCACGCTCCCTGAGATCTCAAAACTCTGGACTTCTAGTAGTTCCTAGAATAGCAAAGTCCACTAAAGGCGGTAGATCATTCTCACATTTAGCTCCTAAACTCTGGAATAGTCTTCCTGACTGTGTTCGGGGCTCAGACACACTCTCCCAGTTTAAGTGCAGAATAAAAACGTATCTTTTTAGCAAAGCCTACACATAACACACATCACATCATAACCTTGTGCTCCAGAACATATGATCACATGCACATTATCAACTTATGCTGTTAATATCATGAACAGCAGCTACGCTAATTCCTCTCCACTGCTTCTCTTTCTCTCCCCATCTCGAGGCTTTCTGAGGTTTGGCCAGCTCCAGTCACGTCCCACCTCGTGAAGATTATGGACCTATGGATGATCATGGAGAAGTAGATGCCGAACTCGCAAACATCCTGAACCATCTACAGACGTACGAGTGCCAATTGGATCCCACTACATGTGTGGCATTGGACCTCCTGGAGTGTTTAAAGGCTCTGGCATGGAGAAGCTGATGCTGGATCTATGATGATCACAAATGTTGAGCTCAGTAGCTCCTAATTTTATACCAAAGACTGTAGAAAGAACATTACTTATAATCTTATACTCCAGTACTCATGTTAGTTCTCTCTCTCCAGTGTTCTGTATTGTTGAAAGATTTATGATCAAACTCTTGATGTCACCCAAATGAGGATGGGTTCCCCTTTTGAGTCTGGTTCCTCTCAAGGTTTCTTCCACATTACATCTAAGGGAGTTTTTCCTTGCCACTGTCGCCACGGCTTGCTCATCAGGGATAAATGCACACCATTCACCTTGACTGTTGATTTCTGTAAAGCTGCTTTGAGACAATGTCTGCTGTGAAAAGCGCTATACAAATAAACTTGACTTGACTTGACTTGACTGTGATTACTGACACACAAGTTCACTAAGCTTATAAACAGTATTTGAGTACAGCTGTGATTTCCACTTTGCCAAATTGCTTAACTGTAGTTATAAAATAACCTGTAAACACCAAAACATTCTCAATTTTGGACCTATGAGTTGTGTCTCCATCATGGCTTCACTTGAAAAAATTGGCAAAGGAATTAAAAAATCTGACTGTCAGATGTAAAATAATACAGGAAGATCTGTGATTAACAGTTTTCAGGAGGTATAGAACAAGCCTTTCTACTAAAATGACGCCATATACAGTGTGCTACTTGTACAATTTAGCTATGCATGACTTGGCCCAGAGGTTATCAATGGAAATCAGAGTTTCCGTGATATCTCACACAGTGTGAATGACATTACGCAACAGCAATGTCTATGGATGGCAACCAGTAAAAAAATATCCTTGCTTCGTCTTGAAAACAAACTTACATTTTGGTAAGAACATGTAAAGTATTTTTACCCAGATGAGACCATGATAAATTTGATCAGCCAAGATGAGATTCAGAATGTTGAAACTAGCCAATATTACAACAGTAAATGTTATAGTCCTGACAGTGAAGCATGGGGTTGGGAGCATAATCATTTGGAGCTGCATGAATGCAAATGGTGTTTGGGAAATTACATCTATAGATGGCACCATGAATGCCTGTGGATATGTCAAGATGGCAAATCCTGGCAAATGGAGGAAACTCAGCATGACATGACACACACCGCTGCTTTTGGAACATCCAGATGTAAAACTTATTTTCTGTTATAATAATCTGTACGCTTCTGGGAAGACCATCCAATAGGTTTTAAACCATAGATGTGGGGGACTTGTGCTTATTCAACCATAAGAGTAAGAGTGAGATCAGGTACTGATTTCAGGTGAGGAGGCCTGGGGTGCAGTCACTGTTTTATTTGAATCTAAATATGTTTAGTGTGGATGGGGGTCTGGAGATCTTTCACTTTAACCTTTGGAAAACCATGTTTTCATGGATTTTGTGTATAGGGCTATTATAATAAATGGAACATGTTTGGGCCCTTAGGTGGGCTGAACCCTAAAGATGGTGTGCTTAAAACTTTGTGGCAATAGATAGATAGATAGATAGATAGATAGATAGATAGATAGATAGATAGATAGATAGATAGATAACCCTGAGGTGCTAAGTGAAAAGTTTAAACTAGTCAAACACTGACTTGATGTAAATGTAATATCGTTAATAACAATGGGAGATAATTCACACATATGACAGTTTTTTTGTGAATAAATGTTCCCCTTTTATTTTATTACATTTATTGTATTATATTACACCAACAGCATGCGCGTTTTTTCAGGTGATATAATCCTGTTGCTATTGTTAAAAGTCTACACAGTGTGTGTTCATAGCGGATTTGGGTTGAAGTGCGCTCTTTCACACAGCGAGTCTGGTCAATGGCGGAGTCATGAGCCCGAGCTAAGCTAAATTAAGCTAAGCTAAACTAGACGGTGTCTGGCGGCTCGAGCAGCATTAACTAGCCGCTGTGTGTAGCTAACAGGGGGCTTTTAGGCAGCGGCCAGTGAGAGGCACGAAGCGGCGATCTCGTGCGCAGGAGCTGCAGCCTGGTCCTCAGCGAGCAGAACCACATGCACACACGCGCCGACTGCAGCACCTGTTCTGCACGCAGGCGTTTTTCTGAGTGGGATTTCTGGCACGCTGCAATAAAAGCTAACGACAAGTTACGCTTAGCCAAACCCGTAGAGCAAGACGGACATTTTTCAATCAACTGGTGTCCAAGCCCGATAAATAACAGTGCTTTTTTTTTTTTTGAATGTACACCGAAATACACGGTAAGTTCCTCCAAGTTTGAAGCGCTATGGACACTTATGTAACGTAGCCGGTGATGGTAATGTAACTTAGCTCGCTAACCAACCGTCAAACTTGCCCATAGCTGCAGCTAGCAGGCTAGTTAACCAGCCATCAGCCGTCCTGACCCGGCTTACTGAACATAGCATAAAGGCTAATTAGTTAGCGAGCAGCCTGGCGTGATACCGCGTAGCTTAAAAGACATGTTTAACCGTGTATGTGTGTTCGTTTTATTTTTCCCGAATTTTCTAATGAATAGTATTCTTCGAGACAATAGGCAGGTACATGGGCAACGTTTTCATTCAGACTAGCTGAGGAGGCTAACCTAATAATATTAGCCCTCATAGCTGTGGTTTCGCAGTGATGGATTTGTCGCATCCATGATGAGAGAGTGAGTTCTTCTGATTTTTTGCTCCTGCCACACCGGGAATAGTCACTCCCTGTCCTCCACATCCAGAGGTGACAGATGTGAAACTCGCCAAGTTTTCCCTCCAACAAGCAATCAGTCACAGGATTTGTGATTATTGTGGTCCAAATCTGAACCATGTCGGCTTAAAGTGCATCATTTAAACTTATACAGCAAAACTCGAATCCATTATCACGCACCACAGAAGACCGTGAAAGGGTTGCAGGTCATGATAATTAATAATGAAAAATATTGATCAGTAAATAGTGATCAATTTGATTTTTGTCTTTTAGATTAAACCGTGTTCAGTTGGCTCAAATTTTGTAAAGCGTGCAGTTTTATAAAATTCATGGCTGAGAAAGTGTGTACCGTGACCCAGATGTCGACCGAAGTCACCTTTTATTGTTTGAGCATTAACAATTGGTTTGTCGTAAAGTGAAAAAATAAATCCTTGATTAGTTTTTTTGTATTATAAGCCCACATTATGAATATATGACTACACGCAGAAAGTGTTTGGCCAATTTTTTTTATAAATGTTTCTAATCAGAGCACAAATTAACGCAAATAAAAAATCTGTGAAAATATGAACCTCCATCCCTTTCTGAAGCGAATGACACCTTTCCTGAGAGACTCTGATCCCCTTCAGCTGTTTTTATAAATGAATGTGATTGGACAAACCAGATCGGAGGATCTGCTTCACAAGTGGTTCATGGTTTACGTCAACACCGTTACTGTATTTTCTTTAGGTTTGTCTGCCGATACGCTTCGCTGACTCTTTCAAGATCGCCGTCTGTCACTTTATGACTTTTGGCAGGTATCTCACAAGAATAGTTTTGACTGGACTTTAGATTGAAGTGCGTCAACGTCACTGTGAGACTTTCACCGTCGCAAGGCTTTTTATTTTTTGATTGCCCAGCTGTAAAAACGTGTCCCAGTGCTCATTTATGTCACCACAGTGTGAGATAAGCGAGATAACACAAATGCAAGGTGTTGTGAAAGTGCGGTTTTATTATGCTTGGCAGCAGCGAGAGAGAGGTTCAGTAGTTGAAATGAGAAGCCAGAAGGAATTTGTCCTCCAGTAAAGACTCCGATAGGCCATTTGTGCAGCGGCTTAACGCGGCCCGCGGAAATGCTCGATGATGGATATATACGCTGTTGAAGATAGTTCTTCTGAAACGCATGCTGCAACTGGTGTCCGCTTTTAATTATTGCATAGTGTACGTACTGCTTTGTAAATTTAAGCCACAGCATTGAAGAGAATAATCCATGGCCTTCCTAGAGCTGTGATCCCGATTGCATTCTAAACGTTATCTGTTCTACCTTTTTATTTATTTTTTTTATATACAGTGTGAAGTATCATGTTAATGCCCAGCTCTTATGTCATGCTGAACATCAATTGCTGTTTGATGTTTTTAACCAGTATGCAAATCAACAATACAACAAGTCTAAACTATATATCGAAAAGCCATTTGCTTTCCACAGAAACAATCTGCAATTAAATGCCTGACAAAGAGCTACAAATACCAGTGCTTGTGAAGAGTGTGGTTAACCGGCCACAAAACCAGCATCTCCATTTCTGTGTTTCCTACAATTTCATTTTCAAACACCTATTTATTCCTTCACTTGTGAAAGTGATAGTTCTCTAAGGCTTATGAAGCATGTCGTGTTTTAAGTATAGATCCAGTAGGTACAGTGGTAGTAAAACACAACACTCTTCACGTCTCTGTGAGTTAATAGTAACGCATCAGTCCCTCACATGCTTATTGGAGGACAAACTTCCTGCCTAATGGCCAGATACGTTCATAATGCAGATAATTACAACTTGCTATAAGTACAAGCCTCGCCATTGTGAATAATTTAGATAAAATCGATTTTCTCATATTTCTTCTGTTTTTCTAAAACGAGCCCCAGTCTCATTGTGGTCAATTTCTAAGATTGTTGTGCTTAATGTATGACATGGGATTGAAACTACACAGACCAATACTTCATATTGTAGTCTTGTTTTTGGTAACAAAATCGATTTTAGTTTGCTTTATAACTTTGAAAAGTTTGAAGTTCTTAGTAACAGGTAAGGTTGAAAGGTTTGAAGCAAACTGAGCTGGCCTGACCATTGTTTTAAATCTTTTCGTGTTGTCGCTATAGCCAACTTTGTGAAGTATAGCAGTGACTCTTGCCTTGTGTTCATACGAGCGAGCGAGTGAGAGAGCGACATTGTGACTGGTGAGCGTTGATGTTCTCTGTACGTGTGTGGCACAGAGCTGCGATTGCACTGAAAAGCGACAAACCGCTCTCTCTCCAGCAATAGAAACCCACAAAGGCATCGTTTTCCCTTTCTTTTCCTGCTCTGTTCTCATTTTAGAACTAAAATCTGTCTGCATGACATTTTCGATATTTGTACCAAATACTTTTGGCATTTGCATGTGTTTTCTCTTTGCATTCCCTACAATATACATGGGCATGTATGTGCAAAATAACAGGCATGCACAAATGCCTCCATGTGCTACCGAATAACACGCTTGGTTCAAATGTAGTGATCTGGACTAACACATCAGTTGGGACAGTTGCGAAGAACGGACGTCTTTTACTAATGGCTCCTACAGCATTTAGACGAAATTTTCAAAGCGTAAATTTATAAATATTAATACTAACGATAATAATAAATGTTAACGTCTCAATTTGGTTAATTCGACCAGAAGTCACCAGTCTTTTTTCTGTTTGAGAACCCTCTGCTATTTTCTAATATATTTGGCTATGAGAGCTTGGTGGCAGCTATAACAATGTGCAGCTTTATTTGGTGCGGTCCTCCCACATACAGCAGTGAGTCATAGACGCCGGTGATTCTGGCTCATGTTTAGCAGGAAGCACTGCTCAGATATTGATGAGGGAGAATCCACAGTATTACGTCTTGATGCGGTTTGTAGAAAACGTTTTTTGATTTTTAAAAAAATGTTATAACTAAAGTTAAGAAAAGGCCTTATCGATAAAAATATTCATGTTGATATGCGTGTACTCGTGAAATACCACAGACACACACTGATGCATATTTTGTCCTTTTAACAGATTGAAATTGACACACACAAGCTTTCATATAAGTTGCAGTATTTCATTTGAAGCATATGAGTCACGACTGAGATTTCTTTCAGATAAATGTATACAGTTTCTTTTGTAGGACATGTTTTTTCCCACCCAAAGAAACAGGATTTTTGAACATTTTTGTCTATATGTTCCTGCAAATGATTTGCATATAAAAATGGTTTGTTTTTAGAGATGTTACTGCATCTCTAAACTCTGCTGTTATTGTATTTCTCATGGTTGGTTTACAGCACAAGCAATGTTTTTTTTTTTTTTTTTTTTTTTTTTTTTTTTTTTTTTTCTTCTTCCTTCTTTAGAGATTGGAAGTGCTATTTATAGACACCTACTGGAGCAAGTGTGTGGTGCTGCTGCATCTCCCTCCCTTTCTTTCTGTCACGCTCACCTACAAGCTTTCTTACTTTCCTCCCCACATTTACCCTGCTGTTAATTTCTGTATTCTCACCATTCACAACTTCATACCATTTTCTATATGAAATTGCTGCCTATGTTTCTTTTTTGGGTCTCTGTGCCCTTTGTCTTTTCTATTTAGCTGTCTTTTATTTCTTCGCTCTCATTTTCTGGTGCTTTCATTCGATGCCGCTGCCTTTTTCTGTCCTCCATGCTCCTTTTCCCTTCTGCATCACTGCACCTCCCTATCTCTTTCTCTTTCCCAGCGCTCTTTTTTTTCCATTTTTCTCTCTGGATTTTTAAATGTTAATTATTTATGGGTGCTGGAGGGTGGGGATCGCTGTTTTAGCAAGAGAGGAGCCTGATTTCTGGTTGGGCATACAAGCCTTTTCAGGCACTCCGATATAAAAAAAAAAATGATGGCAAAACTCAAACATCAAGATTTTCTAACTTTTAAATAGCTGAAAAATGCAGGTAGCAGATTGCAGAAGTTGTATGTGCTGAAACACAAACACTCACATCTCTGATTCTATTTCATTGTAATCTCCACTAAACATTGGTGCAATGATAAATTGCTCCAGCAGTCGGCACGTCTGGAGCTGACTGTTCTTGTGACTGTCCCAAAATGAACATGAACAAGCTTTCCAAACAAAGCAGCTTACTTTAGAGTTACTTGTACTCAGAGGCAGGTTTGAGTAATTGTGGTAGCACATCGTACCTTCTGAGTTTTTACAGTCACAAAAATTTTGTTCCAGTGTTTCCAACATTAAACAGGTACAGTTTCACTATTGCCTGTGTTTTTTGTTTTTGTTTTGATTGAGCTATTTTTGTATTTAAAATAATTAGACTTTAAAATAAAATCTGCTGATCAGTACATACAAAGAAAGACAGGACAATGTTAAATAACAATATGGTGTGATGCTGGCTGTGCTCTGGAATTCCAGCTAGCTCAACATTCATCTTACGGAGATTTATGGTATCATGTGTTTCTAAGCAATTTTGTTTGGCTGTATAGTCGTCTTCATTCATTTCATTAGATTCGCAGTCGTTTCTCAGACTTCTGTCAGCCTTTGTTGCTAACTAGATCTTGCTTCATTTACTTGACAAGCAGATCGTTCTCTCGTAGGTCAGCTAAGCTGTGTCACTTTACCAGAGTCATGCTAGACTTTACACTGGCAGTCTGTGTGTTTGTTGTTTATCTGGGTTGCACGTTTATTGGCATCGTCGCGCATTTAGAAATTGTGATTCCGATTCAAAATTGATGAATGATTGAGCCTTATAGTCTGTGTATATGGACCATATATTTCATGTGGCTCTACCAAATCTTAAGGCAAACCGATGTCAGTTCGTAAATAGTTTGAATTCCAACACTGTCACCAACAGTGGCTGTGGTCTCTGAGTGAGGTGAATGACATACTCTCTCTCTTTCAATCACAACCACACTAGACGTTGATGGACTCATCATCTGGGCTTTTTCTGTCAGTATGTTACACTGCCCTGTAGAGCAGCAGCAGTTGATGCAGAGGCTGCACATGCCATGTTGTAAGCACATTTACCTGAACATCCCTCATTGATAGCTGTTGTCTGAATATGAGCTTCCTCATAGTATTCTATTATTCAAACAGGTGATCCTGAGGTGAAATCAATACGAAGTCCTTCCATTTTTTTCATCGTTGTATAGAAATAGTTAGAGCAGTAATTTAAAAGGTGTCCCGACAGACTCTTCACCGAGAGCTTTAGTTTTTACAGAGATGCGAAAGAGAATGCAGTGTGAAGCATGTAATGCCTTGTAAAGCCTGGGCTTGTAAAGTCCGCTATAGCACATAGTGCTCCAATGTATTGGCAATGTTAAGCTCACATAATACCTCACAGCCAAGCCAAAGTGGCGTCTATATTGTGTGTGTCTGTCAGTCTGTCTGTACTATATGCCTATAGAGCATTCTGTATACTTGTACGGTTAAAGGCTCTGCACATATGTGACATCTGTGCCTTCATCAACTCCGTCTCTTGGTTGCTGGACATAGCTGGTGTGCTAGTTAAAATGATTTCCAGCTGTTTTTGTTAAACCCGGGCCTGAAAGTTCGAATGGAAATCTGCACGTTTGAGTTTGCAGACAAAAATTTGTGTGTGTGTATAT
>JAAIIK010008019.1:743-13024 GCA_014706435.1 Silurus glanis | reverse complement strand
ACGCCCAATTTTTCAGTTTTTTATTTGTTAAAAAAGTTTGAGATATCCAATAAATTTCGTTCCACTTCATGATTGTGTCCCACTTGTTGTTGATTCTTCACAAAAAATTACAGTTTTATATCTTTATGTTTGAAGCCTGAAATGTGGCAAAAGGTCGCAAAGTTCAAGGGGGCCGAATACTTTCGCAAGGCACTGTATATTATTTTATGTAAAATAGCATCTCCATGCAGATCTCCAAGTCTCTGTTGTTACTCCGCCCCCCCAAATATTTTCCACATCGCTGCTTTGTGCAAATCTCAGATTAAACAATTTATTTGACTGTCCATTTTTTTTGTAAACGAAGTCCAATTAGCACGTGCTGGAAACTGTTTAGCACGAGCTGTTTGAGCAGAACTGAGAGCTGCATCACTTCCTGGTTCGTGTGCACGTGCTCCTTCTCTGTTTGACCAGTAAGAGTTTATAAAGAGTATAAAACTAAGACTCACACGTGGGGAATAAAATCCTCCCATATATTGTTAGAATCCTGCACTTATTGGCTACATTTTCCATCAGTCATTTTGTTTCCATAATGCTACTGGCTGGAAATAAAAGGTTTGAAATGATAGATGGTGCAGAGCAGAATGTCACCTGGACACCTGCCTATAGAGAGGAGACTCAAGCCCCGAAACATCAGCAAATACATTCGTTATACGTTTTCCATTAAAAAAAAACAGAGATCTGAAATCGCTGCTTGAGGCTGAGAGCTTTAGAATGATGTATAGTCATGGTTACTCTTCTCCCTTTTTATTTCATCTATTGCTAAACATTAACACCTGAGAACACTGGGATACCGGACGCACAGGAGCAGCGCTGATGGTTAAAGAAGGCGATCCTGCTAATATTATTCACATGAGCCTCAAAGGAAAGACTCAATAATAACACACCACCTGTGTGTGCCAATTGAAGTAATGTATCATTTTGTTTGTGTGTGTGTGTGTGTGTGTGTGTGTGTGTGTGTTTGTCAGCCTGCAGCCCCTCACTGAGCTCCATCTCCAAGGGCTGCACACACCTCCTCCAGGTACAAGTCTGTGTGGTGTGTCTGTGTATGTTCATATATGTGTATATATATGTGTATATATATATATATATATATATATATATAATATACACTGTGTGTTTATTGTGTGAATATATTACTTGTGTGTGTATATGTGCGTGTTATACACTAACCCTAACAGGGTGTATGGTGTTATTGATCGCAGTATTAATAACTGTTAGCTCACATGCTAACCTGACAGAATCCTGACAGGAATATTGTTAAACTAATTAGCTGGTTAGTTTATGCTAATCTGTGGACTTCCTGTCAGGTTTATTCCCTGTTTAGCAAAGATATCCTGCTAACATGCGCTAACCTAAAAGGATTCTGACAGGAATTAAAAAAAAAAGCCCTCCTGACAGAAGTTGTGTCAAATGAATAGTCATATTTAATCGAATTATTAACCCAAGCTAACACTCACTAACTCTTACTAAAGTAAAATCATGTTAAAAATCCTGTCAGGTTAGCAAGATTCCTGAGAGGATTATTTATGTTTACTTGATTTCTATAAGTTCTGTTTATTACATTGTTTTATGCTGTGTGTGTGTGTGTGTGTGTGTGTGTGTGTGTGTGTGTGTGTGTGTGTGTGTGTGTGTGTGTGTGTGTGTAGTTGATATCTGGTGTGTGTGGAGTTGATGCTGTGGCTGTGACAGACGAACAACTACAGAATCTCCAGCCTTCCACCATCAGAGAGATCATAGACACAACTCGAGGTGTGTTTGTGTGTGTGTTTTAATCAAACAACATCATTATTTTGCTTTCATCATTCAAATAATTTGGATTTTCTTACGATTGTGTTACAGTATATAATATATTGTTTAACACTGTCTACGTGTGTGTGTGTGTGTGTGTGTGTGTGTGTGTGTGTGTGTGTGTGTGTATTTATAGATGTATACCGTAAGCTGCAGCAGTTGCATATGGGTGTTTTGTCTTTACACACTGGTCTTACAGTATCACTAAGTGAGGATGTGAAAGAGGTAACACACACACTCACACTCACACACAGAAACACACACTTCCATTAAACTAGGTGAATACTGTAGAACTACAACCCAAATTCCAAAAAAGTAGGGGCACTGCATAAAAGTTGAGATTTTGAAATCTCATAAACCCAAATTTTATTCACGATAAAACAAAAATCATATGAAATGTTACAACTGAGAAATTTTAAGGAAAAATCAGGCAATTTTGAATTTGATGGCTGAAACACGTCTTAAAAAAGTTGGGACGGGGCAACAAAAGTCTGGAAAAAGTAAATGTTATTAAAATGAAACAGGAGAAACTAATGAGTAACTAATACTAGTAACTTATGAGGTTAACTGACGGCAGGTCAGTGAGATGATTGGGGTATGAATAGTGCATCTTAGAGAGGAAGAGTCTCTCAGAAGTAAAGATGGGCAGAGCTTCACCAATCTGTGAAAGACTGTCTACAATCTGTGGAACAATTTCAGAATAATGTTCCTCAACATCAAATTGCAAAACAGCTGAATATCCCATCATTCACAAAACATAAAATTAAACATTTCTGAGAATCTGGAGAAATCTGGATCTGGAGAAAGGGACAAGGGTGAAAATCAATATTGGATGTTTGTGATCTTTGGGCCCTCAGGGGCCACTGCATTTAAAACAGTCATGATTCTGTAATGGAGAATCACTGCATGGGATCATTAACATCATTGTCTATGAACACAGTTTGCACGTTATCCACAATGCAGGTTAAAATATGCAAAGTAGTAGTCGTGTGTGAACATGATCCAGAAACACCATCCTCTCTGGGCCAAAGCTCATTTAATGTACTGAGGCAAAGTGAAAAACTGTTCTGTGGTCAGACGAATTTTTATTTCTTTTTGGAAACCATGTTCACAACGTCCTCCGGACTAAAGAGGAGAGGGACCATCTGGCTTGTTATCAGAGCTCGGTTCAAAAAGCCACATCTCTGATGGTATTGTGGTGCATTAGTGTCTGTGGAATGGGCAGCTTGTATGTCTGGAAATGTTCCATCACTGCTGAATGCCATATAGAGCTTTTAGAGCAACAAATGCTTCCATTCAGAAATTCTTTTTCAGGGAAGGTCTTGTATATCTGAGTAAGACAATGCTAACTGCATACTGCATCTATTATAATAGCATGTAGTAGAAGAGTCTGAGTGATCAACTAGTCTACCTGCAGTCTAAGCTATTTTAAAATCATATGCATCATGAAATAAAAAAAAAACACAACAAAGGAAACCCAGAACTGTTGAGCAGCTAGAATCCTGTATCAGACACATATAGGACAACATTCCTTTCCAAAACTTGGAGCAACTGCTCTCTTCAGTTCCCAGATGTATATGGGCAGATGTGATGGTGCACATTGGGGAACACGGCCCTGTAACAACTTTTTCTGAGACGTGTTGCAGCCATCAGATTCTAAATACATTTTTCTTTCCTATGGTATAAATTCATTTTTGTTTTATTTGTGAATAGAATATGGATTTATATGATTTACAAATCATTACATTCTGGTTTTTTTTCCAAACTAATTTAAATATTAGTAAAAGATAACACAAGTGAACATGTCTTTAAGTAAAGCGTTTTTTTATTTAGGGAAAACAAAATCCAAAACTACATGGCCCTGTGTGAAAAAGTGTTTGCCCCCCTGTTAATACTGTGGTTTATAACGCCTGAGTTGAACTTCTCTTGCCACACCCAGGCCTGATTACTGCCACACCTGTTCACAATCAAGAAATCTCTTGAATAGGACCTGCCTGACAAAGTGAAGTAGACAAAAAGATCCCCAAAAGCTAGACATCATGCAGAGATCCAAAGAAATTCAGAAACAAATGAGGAAGAAAGTAATTGAGATCCATCAGTCTGGAAAGGGTTCTAAAGCCGTTTCTAAAGCTTTGGTATAAAACCTTCCCAGGAGTGGGCTGGCCAACGAAAATTACCCCATGAGCACAGCGACGACTCATACAAGAGCTCACAAAAGACATGCAACAACATCGTCTCTAGGTTACGACCGTAACCCTAGTTCCCCGAGGGAACGAGACGCTGCGTCGAAATGCTATGGGAACGCCCCTGCGTGGCCAAGCTCTGAACCACGTATGTAATCTGACCAATAGGCGTTTGGAACGTGACGTCATCAACGGGCGACGTCGCGTAAACAGGAAGCTACAAATGGCTGCGAGATGGACAAGACGCTAGCTCCTGCGAGAGAAGGTAAGCGCCGCAGGGATGCAGGGAGTGTGGCACGGAGACGCAGCGTCTCGTTCACTCGGGGAACTAGGGTTACGGTCGTAACTTAGAGACGTTCCCCTTCAGTAACTCGAGCTGCGTCGAAACGCTATGGGAACGAGTGTCCAATTACGCCACACTAACCAGACCCTGCCTAGAGAGTGAGGGCCTCGGCACCAGCACGTAGGACAGAGGAGCCCAGGGTGGCTCTGAGGTCAAGGTCATAGAACCTGACAAAGGTCAGCGGGGTGGACCAACTCGCAGCGTCACAGATGTCCTGGAGTGACACTCCAGCGGACCAGGCCGTAGAGGCCGCCACACTCCGGGTGGAGTGAGCTCGGACCCCGAGCGGTGCGGGGAGGCCAGAGGACTCATGAGCCGACACAATCGCATCCACTACCCATCTGCTCAAAGTCTGCTTATTGGCCGCCTGGAAACCTTTCCTGTTAGGGCCATAGCAGACAAGCAGCTGCTCCGACTTCCTCCACGGACTCGTCCTGCGGAGGTAAGTGTCCAGTGCTCGCACTGGACATAGTCGGTGCTGTCGCTCCTGTTCGGGGGCTGTAAATGGAGGAGGGCAGAATGCCCTCTGGGTGAGAGAGAGAGAACCAGAGGGGACAGTGCGAGGTCTCCTGGGTCGCAAAAAGATCCACCTGGGCTCTGTAGAACCTCCGCCATATGAGCTCCACCACCTCGGGGTGGAGACGCCATTCCCCAGGCCTCGGCCCCTGCCTCGACAGGGCATCTGCTCTGACATTAACCATCCCGGGATGTAAATGGCCCTCAAAGATAGGAGCCTGTCCCGAGACCACAAGAGGACCACTCGCGCTAGCTTGTACAAGGGGCGAGATCGGAGACCCCCTTGGTGGTTGATGTAAGAGACCACCGCAGTATTGTCCGTGCGGACCAATACATGGTGATCTCTCAGGTCCGGGAGGAAGTGCTTTAACCCCAAAAACACTGCCATCATCTCCAGGCAATTTATGTGCCACGAGAGACGTGGGCCGCTCCACAGACCCTGGGCGGAGTGGCCACTCATGACCGCTCCCCACACCGTGAGGGAAGTGTCCGTCGTTAGCGTCACGCGATGACACGGAGTCCCCAACACGGGCCACGGGACAGTCCGGTCTTTCCAGACATCCAAGGTTTGAAGGGCATGCCGCGAGACCTTGATAGTACGATGCGGGTTTCCCCTGATGGAGAACCCCCTGCCCCGGAGCCACCACTGGAGGGGCCTCATGTTCAGGAGTCCGAGCGGAATTATGCTGGACGCTGCCGCCATGAGACCCAGCAGCCTCTGGAACTGCTTCACAGTGAGTGGCTGGCCTTCCCGCACTCTCCTGACGGCGGTGAGGATGACCTCGACCCGAGCAGGCGACAACCGTGCCTGCATCCTGGTCGCGTCCCACACTACGCCCAAAAAGTTGGTCCTCTGTGCTGGAGAAAGCACGCTTTTGCTGGCGTTTAGCCGAAACCCAAGCACCTTCATGCAGGCGAGGACGACATCTCAATGCCGAATCGCCTGGAGCTCTGAATGAGCCAGGATCAACCAATCATCGATGTAATTCAAAATGCGGATGCCCTGGAGCCGCAACGGGGTCAGTGCTGCATCGACGCATTTCGTGAAGGTGCGGGGCGAGAGTGCCAGGCCGAACGGGAGGACCCGATATTGGTATGCTACGCCCCCGAAAGCAAACCTCAGGAACCTCCTGTGTGCAGGACGGATGGAGATGTGAAAGTACGCGTCCTTCAGATCTATAGTGACGAACCAGTCCCCGGACCTGATCTGAGTCACGACCCCCTTGAGGGTGAGCATCCTGAACCTGAGCTTCCTGAGAGAGTGGTTCAAGGAGCGAAGATCTAGAATGGGACGCAACCCGCCATCCTTCTTCGGAACGATGAAATACGGGCTGTAGAAGCCTGACTCTTGAACCGAGGGGGGAACCACCTCGATGGCCCCTTTCCCCAGGAGTGTGCGCACTTCTTGTTCCAGGACCAGAGCCTGCTCGGGTCCCACCAGGGTGGGACACACCCCGTTGAAACGGGGAGGAGAGGACGCGAACTGAATCGCGTAACCGCCCTCTATAGTCCACAGGACCCACCGGGAGACTTCTGGCAACTTTTGGGAGGGGCTGCCAGAAGTCTCCCGGTGGGTCCTGCGGACTATAGAGGGCGGTTCCTCAGGGGAACCAGCCCCTCGGGGCTGGCCTCTGACCCACTCAGAGCAGCTGGGGCGGGGCCCTGCAGCTGATGACACCTCGTGAGAGGCGGCAGGTCTCCCCCATCCGTACCGAGACTTTGGGCGGAAGTGGAGGGAGACGCCTGCTGGAGGGAGGCCGTTCTCTGAAGCACATCCTGTGGCAGAGCCAACGGCCCGGCCCCCTGCTGGTGCAGGGGAGGGACGGGCACACTAGCTTGAGGTGTACACCGTCCCCCCGACCGTAGATCGTCAGGATCTCCGCACCACAGCCTGTTTGTTGGAGGCGAGGGTGACCCTCAGGTCATCCTGCTCTTTTTTGGCCCTATAGCGACGCCTCGGACCCTTAGGCCCCGCCCGCGGAGATCGGGTGGCGACTCTCTGTTTCTGGGATTCGCGGTGCCCGGATGGACCAGGCTGGGGATGCCGCCGACCAGCCCCACGAGATCGGTGAGGGAGGTACTGCTGAAACGCAGCCGACAGCTTTTTAGACTCCTGAAACCTGTTCACGACAGCAGTCACAGCATCACCAAACAGTCCAGGAGGAGCCATTGGAGCGTTCAAGAGCACAGCTCGATCCTTGTCCGGGAGGTCAGACAAGGTGAGCCACAGATGCCTCTCTGTGGCCACCAGGGCCGCCATGGACCGACCAACAGCCCGCGCCGTGTGTTTCATGGCCCGAAGGGTTAAGTCGGCAGCGCGACGCAACTCCTTAATATCAGCGGCCCCGGAGCGAAGTCCCTCATCCAAATCACGTAGCAGGTCAGCCTGGTATGCCTGTAACACACCCATGGTGTGGAGACAACCCGCAGCCTGACCTGCTGCCGCGTAAGCCTTCCCTACTAAAGCCGATGTAGCACGTAGCGGCTTAGTAGGGAACACTGGAGCCTTCAGTGACGATGCTACGCTAGGCGAGAGATAGCTGGCTAGCGTCTCTTCAACATGCGGCATCGCCCCGTAGCCGCACGCCTTAGCCCCAACCACGTTCCCGTAGAGCGAGGAGTGGTGAGAAGAAGTATGCGCTGAGTACGGGGTTTCCCAGGATCTGGACACCTCGGTGTGCAGATCGGGAAAAAAACGGCAGGCCCCGGCGCCGAGGAAGTGACACAGGACGCAGAAAACGCTCATCCAGCTTACTGGGTGCGTGCTGTTTCTGCTGCTCCACCGGCCAAGCTAGATCCAGCTTAGCTACGGCTTGCGCCACGACCTTGAGGAGTTCCTCATACAGCACAGGCTGTGAGGAATCCACGGGCTCGCTAGCATCCATCAGCTCACCTTCCTCGGAAGGAGAGGCATGTAATGCCGCGCTGCTCGCACCGGGAGAAGAAGCAGCCATCGGGCCTGCTTCTCCGAGAGAGCAGGAGCTCGATTCAGCAGACGAAGCTGAAGCGGACTCATCCGACTCCAACCCCGCTGCTATACGGCCTACGAGCGCCGGCGCCGCTGTGCCTCAGCGAGAGCGGGACCTGAGCCGCGAGGGAGAGAGCTCTTCTCAAAGAGCGCTCTCCGGGAGCGAAGCGTGCGCATAGCCATACGGCTACAATGCGAGCAATCGACACCCTCGAGAGCCGATTGTGCATGCTCCACTCCCAGGCAAACAACACACCGATCATGCGAATCCTCACCGGTAATGAAACGCGGACATGGATGAACACATTCGCGGTAATTCTGTCTGCCAGCCAGCACTCGATCAGAAAAACGCAGCGAAACAGCGCTTACCTGAACGAGCAGAAGCTAGCGTCTTGTCCATCTCGCAGCCATTTGTAGCTTCCTGTTTACCCGACATCGCCCGCTGATGACGTCACGTTCCAAACGCCTATTGGTCAGATTACACACGTGGTTCAGAGCGCGGTCACGCAGGGGCGTTCCCATAGCGTTTCGACGCAGCTCGAGTTCCTGAAGGGGAACCAAAGATCTGCAGGCCTCACCTGCCTCAGTTAAGGTCAGTGTTCATGACTCCACCATGAGAAAGAGACTCAGCAAAAATGGTTTGCATGGCAGAGTTCCAAGACCAAAACCGCTTCTGAGCAAAAAGAACATAAAGACTCGTCTCAGTTTTTCCAGAAAACATCTTGATGATCCACAAGACTTTTGGGGACTGATGAGACAAAAGTTGAACTTTTTGGAAGGTGTGTGTCTCATTACATCTTGTGTAAAAGTAACACCGCATTTCAGAAAAAGAACATCATACCAACAGTAAAATATGGTGGTGGTAGTGTGATGGTCTGGGGATGTTTTGCTGCTTCAGGACCTGGAAGACTTGCTGTGATAAATGTAACCATGAATTCTGCTGTTTATCAAAAAATCCTGAAGGAGAATTTCCAGCCATCTGTTCATGACCTCAAGCTGAAGCGAACTTGGCTTCTGCAGCAGGACACTGATCCAAAACACACCAGCAAGTCCACCTCTGAATGGCTGAAGAAAAACAAAATGAAGACTTTGGAGTGGCCTAATCAAAGTCCTGACCTGAATCCTATTGAGATGCTGTGGCATGACCTTAAAAAGGGGGTTCGTGCTGGAAAACCCGCCAATGTGGCTGAATTACAACAATTCTGCAGAGATGAGTGGAGCAAAATTCCTCCACAGCGCAGAAACAGACTCAGTGCAAGTTATCACACTCTTCATTACAGCTGCTGAGGACGGCCCAACCAGTTATTAGGTTTAGGGGGCAAACACTTTTTCACACAGGGCCATGTAGTTTTGTATTTTGTTTTTCCTCAATAATAAAAAGCTTCATTTCAAAACTGCATGTTGTTCACGTGTGTTCTCTTTTACTAATATTTAAATTAGTCTGATCTGAAACATTAAAGTGTGAAAACATGCAAAAAAACAAGAAATCAGGAAGGGGCAAACACTTTTTCACACCACTGTATATGTGTGTGTGTGTGTGTGTGTGTGTGTAGACGGTGTTTGAAGATCACGCAGTTAGGACTGAAGATGGCCACATATCCACACTCAGCGGTAATGTTTCCCTCATTGTTTTCCGTTGATCAGATGTCATGAGTATGATCTGGTAGCTTCTCTAGATCATCATCTCGCTCGTATCGTTAAGTTTTACACACTGTGTAAGTTAGTTTGAGCTCTGGAGAAGTTCCTGGAGATACAGGAAGTAATATTTGTTATCTGCACATCAAGAATTCCTTATAAAGTTTCTTAGCTTCCGAAGATGTTCCTGGTTTATGTTCCATTTCTTTTACTTCATCTGCTTCTCCTTGTTTTTTTACTCCATCAGTTTCTTGTCTTTCTGAGGTCCTGAAATGCAGCCCCAGTTCCTGAAGCGGAGTAGTTTTTACTGTGTCATGATCTGGAGTATACCTTTCAGATCTTATCACTTCATTTTACTTTTTTGTAGACCTTCAGAAGGAGGTGAAGCAGAAGCTGGAGCTTCAGGAGGAGCAGCACAGGCAGGAAATTAAGTATCTGAGGAGTTTCTACAGCGAGCAGATCAGAGAAATGGAGGAACGCTACACCAACGAGATCCTTCTCCTGCAGGATCAACTTAAGGACAGGACTTCTGCACACACCTGTCCCAGGTAGCACACACATCTGGTCTGGTCTGGTCTGTACACTCCTGCCCCCTGCTGTCCACTACACATTCTTACACTTTGTGTGTGTGTGTGTGTGTGTGTGTGTGTGTGTGTGTGTGTGTGTGTGTTTCAGCATGTCGAATATTTCTGAATGCTCACTGGAACAGCAGCTTCAGGTAAGTTACAGTTTTATGAGGTTAGCTATCTCACACACACACACACACACACACACACACACACACACACACACACCCAGGTGGTGAAGTGAGTGTGTGTGTGTGTGTGTGTGTGTGTGAGCCCTTGGCTATAATCTGTCCTAGAGAGCTCTATCTCCAGAGAGGGAGAGAGAGAGAGAGAGAGAGAGAGAGAGAGATGCAGTTCTTTACGGATGAGTGAATGAGACGTATTCTGTTTTTACTCCCTCACTCTGTTACACACTTACCCTCTCATTCCTCTTATTCACTTTATCACACAACCTCACCATGATGAGGACCTGAGAGGCTAAACACAGAGAGAGGCAGATGAAAGGAGAGAGAGTGTGAGAGAGAGGTATAGACAAACAAGTACAGTGTGATGGAGTATAAAGATTCGTTCACACACTCTGGTATTGTGTTTACTGTAGTGTGTAGTGATGCTGTTGTTGTCATGGTGACAGTTTGAGTAATAGAGTACAGATGCAGTGACTGTGGTACAATAAAACCAAACATGATGAAGGGATAGGAAAATGAGCAGGAGGAGCAGATAAAAATAAAAATGAGAAGAACAGTGATGAATATGAAGAAGATCAACAAGAAGATGAAAAACACTGGAGGAGCAGGAGATGGTGAATGAGGAGAAAGATATGGAGGAGAAGGTGTAGAAAAAGAAAAAAGAAATGGAGGAAAAGAATAATATAACTAGAATGTGACATTTTCTGAAGAAATTGTGAGTAGTGCTTGTCGGTAAAAGTTTAGTTAGTACTGCAAGACGCGATCGTACTTCGAGAGACGATCGTTTCGATACCTCACATGCCTGTTATTGCCCTTGATTTCCAAGGGGGCGGGGCCAGTCACATCATGTGACGTCATTACACAACACGGCGTTCTAGTCCCCTTGCTGTGTGTTTAGACGTGTCACACGCCTGTGTCGGGTATTTTGCTATTTCATGTTTTTTGCGTGTTACCGCCCACGTGACATCTTGTGACAGCATGTGGTGTCGATATGGCACTTTGACGGAGATTCCCTGGACCGCGCCGAGCGGTTAGAGGCGTCAGACTTTGGGGTCGGAGTTGGTTTAGCGACGCAGTAAGCAAATAGGTTTGTGCGGTGGGCGTGGCCTATTACATCACGTGCCGGGTAAAATGTACCCGGGGTTCAACTCCCCCCACCGTGCCAAGTGTTTTGACATATCGCACGCCCGTTTCCGTGCGCGTTCATTTTTAAGCCTATTTGGGCTAATGGTGTGGGCGTGGCTTAGAGTGACATCACGTGATGTCACTATATCACCCACAGTGCAACTCCCTATGCTGGGCTGAGTCCGTTGATATGTCACACGTCCCCTTCCTTTATTTTTTACTCCCCCAGCTTTTTTGTGAATCCTAGCTGTTTCCCCATTCATTTCTATGGGGGTGATTAATTTCCCCCTACCCATCGTTCTCGGGGTTATTGATGAAAGTGGGGCGTACGCCGCAATGCGCTCGGCATTCCGGACGAGAGGATATGTCTTACGAGCCAGTGGGGCGAATGCCGGCCGAACCGTGGCGGGTCGGATTCCCCATTCATTTTCTATGGGGGCCGGAATGTCGCTGAATTCCCAGAATTCTGTGCTGGTCTGGGGTTCGAGGGGCAGATTGATGTGGTTGATTGGTGAACGGGGTGCCTCAAAAAGCCAAAAATCGGAATAGAATATTTGTATCCTGTAAAAAAAAAAGGTTTTGGCCCTTATACCTCTACTTGCCGGGGGTATTTAACATCGCGGGTGGTATGGTTGCCATCTGCCCCTGCCCCGAGTGGATACGTCGAACCGGTGTGTCGGGCGAACTCCGGTCGAACGGCAGAGCGTTGAATTTTCCCCATTAATTTTCAATGGTGGCCGGAATAACACGGAATTCCGCGCGTGTACGGGGTTCGGGGTGCATATGGCTCCAGACCCCGTACGAGGTGAAGGAGGAGTGTAGTGAGGGATAATGCTTCACTCAGCAAAATCATCATGACTGAGATACTCTGTGTGTGTGTGTGTGTGTGTGTGTGTGTGTGTGTGTGTGTGTGTGTGTGTGTGTGTGTGTGTG
>JAAIIK010008000.1:0-12509 GCA_014706435.1 Silurus glanis | reverse complement strand
CTCTCTCTCTCTCTCTCTCTCTCTCTCTCGCTCTCTCTCTTTCTCTGACACGAACACACACACACACACACACACACACACACACACACACACACACACTCTGTCTTATCACTTCAGTGCATACACAATCAAATTCTTAACACGGAAACGTAGTCTAGTGTAGGGAAATATACCTCACACAAACACAAACACACACTTAGACTTCTATATTAAATTAGGTTTTTAAGACTAACACAAAGACCCAGACACACAGAGGCAGGATTTGTGTTCTGCTAGAGCATGATTGGGCCATGTTAGCTTTGCGGTAAGATCTCTTTGAAGTGTTAAGCTGTTCTTCAGAGCTGACTGCGAGACAAAAACAACAAAAGCGCCGAGCTAATCAAAGATTACATTCCCTTATGTTAACCAGATCTCCATAGCAACAGCAAGGTAGTTCAACCACCTACAAACAAGAGTTCATTACAAGCAGCAGCTCACATACCAAGAAAAAAGCCTTCAACACCATTCATCTGCACGAGAAGCTCCTGCGAATCATTTTGGACTGTAATGCTTCTAAACAACACCTGAAACGTTGTAGAAGAATTTTTTTCCAGGAGAAGAGCACAATACTAATGAAAATCTATAATGCCTCATTTTTATCTACAAAATTAAATTTTCATTAACAGTTCTGCACTGAAAAGTACACAATGTTGGAACTGCAATGAATGGACATTCGGCCAACTTTTTGGGTTTGGCTCCTCTCAAGGTTTCTTGCCACAGTGACCAATGGCTCCCTCATTATAACGTACAATTATAAGAAACAACTTGTAGGGACTAAACTTATACACCTATTTATACAACTTTATAACCATTTTATCTCTTTATTTCTGTGATGCTGCTTTGAGACAATGTACACTGTTAAAAGAATTATACTAACATTTACATTTATGGCATTTTGGCAGATGCCCTTGTCCAGAGAGACTTACAATGATCTCATTTCATCTTTTGAGCAGTTGAGCATTAAGAGCCTCTCTCAAGGGGCCAGAAGTGGCAGCTTGCTTGCAACATCATAATCTCTGAGCTATCACTTCACCTATTACACGATCCACTATATGAATCCATTTGTGAAAAAATTCTATAACGCTACACCATCTTGCCATTGTTAATAGCTTGTTTAACAGTTCCATAGAGCCAAGATCCTTTTCTGAAACTGACCTGAACTGTTCTGTTACAATAAACTCCTATGGAAGCATCACATTTGGGCCATTTTGAAACTAGACAGAGACATTATGCATTACTTTTAAAATTGCTTAGGTTTAAATGGGTAATGGGTTATTTTGAACAAGTTCTTAATGTGACTCAGAAGAACGAGAACATTGAAAGAGTGATTAATTCGTTATGTTATGTAAGTTATGTACAGGAAACAGAATTGGGTAGTTCATCTCATGAGTCCTCTGGTCTGAGTCGTTTGTTCTTTTGTCATGTGACTCCCAGAGACGCTACACAATGCAATAGATCTGTTTTTTTTGGTCTGAATCTTGACATGATTGTTATTGTTAATAATTATAGGAGTCACATGAAAAAAGACCTAACAACACGGACCAGAAGATATGAGAGGTGCCCTACTTTTGATTATCTGTTTATTATAATTTGTCCTTAGCTGCAATGTCATATTTTTATTCATTGTCATATTGGAACTAACTTTTGATCAAAGGAATGAAATGAACTAAATGACTCATAAAAACATTTGTTCATTTTGATGGAAGAGATTCAAAGAATCAAATGATCTGATCTTCCCATCACTAGTTTAGGTATTACTACTGGCCATGAAAGAGCTACCAGGCTACTGATTGTTTGAGAAATAGTAAAATGCACATGCAAATGTTTTATATGAAAAGGCAATGTAGAGCCCAAATGTGATGCATACATAGGGGTCTGTTGTTACAGAGCTCTGCCACTGGTTCCACACAGTTCTGATCTTGTTGCTTTGAAACTGGTACACTGTAAGTTCTGAACACTACCTCTGAAAATACAGAATGCAGAACAGTGTAATATTTCATGATAAAAAGCTTTAGTTGTAATGCATTAGTAATAACAGAAAAGTAAATTCTAATAATTTAGTAGATTTATTTGGCTTTCTTTGTCTGCCTCTAAGAGGCAGAAGGAACATGATAGATTTCTTAAATGGAGAAAATAGTGTTTTCATGTAGATATAAATAGTGCTGTTAGCCACAGTTCGGAGTAAACAATTTGCCACCTGGCTCATGAGCCCCAGTGCAAATGTACAAGCTGCACCACAGTAGCTCTGCCCCTGTGTCGTACATACTGCCACTTTCCAATTATAGAACTGTTTAAGACTGACTGTCGTTTACAAGCCACCAGTAATGCACCATAGCAATATTGTATAGATTTTATACAATACTGCTGTAATGCTGATGCTGTGTATCAAAATCGTTTATTTTAATTCTACTGATAAATTTCTTATGGAAGAAACCAACATTTAACATAATCACTATGTTATATGGTCCTTACTCTTCTGCTGGAGAATGAGTGTAACCTCGGATACATAGAGATACAAATTATTAAATGAAAGAAAAATACTATACATCCTACAGAATTGTGACCAGGGAAAATGCAAAGACTGTAAAGAAATGAAGATAATTTGATATCTAATTTTATTAATGTGTCTGAAATGGATCATATTAGATGCAGGTCTAAGGCATTTAAAATGTCTGACTCTTTATGGAATTTTAAGTCTTTTTTAAAAAAAAGCTTGAAATGTCTACAAGAACTTGAAAGAGTTCTGGCACAAAACACATTTGACGACTATTTAAAAATCACCTTACGAACAAGTTTTAAAAAAAATTTTTTTATGCCTGGCTGTTTCCAGCTTTATTTAGATCATGAAAAGTATTTCGGAGTACCTTTTTAGCATTTTCATTAGTGTACTGTAGGTAAAAGACACTAAATGTATTTATTTATTTTTTAATTTTTTTATTTTTCAATTTTTGAAAAAGCTCTGTCTATCAGTAGTTTCAAACCTGAAAATGTCAAAACTATAGTTTATATACTGTCAATTTCCACTTGGTTCCATCCTATAGTACCTGACATATCTTAAAAAATTGTTTCCTGAGCAAAAATTTCATGAAGCACACTCCATACTCTAGGGAAACATCTTTCCAGATAAGTGGAGGTTAATATAACAGCAAATGAGGAATAAATGTTGAATAAGATGTTCAAAAAAAGCACATACGTCCATATAGTGGACATGATGAACATGTCAGAAGTCTGGGTGTTAATATTCCGAAATCAGATAAAAAATGATTCTACCAACAGATTTTTTTTTTAGCAACTCAAAAACTCTCTAATTGCTCACTTAACTATGTTGGTCTGACGCTAATCGATTGTAATGATATTTTTATTATAAAAATTTTTTTTTTTATTATTTTATTATTATTTTCTCAAACAATAAAAATGCTCCTTTATCCAAAATGCTATTGCAATGCTGTGTACTCAACCAACAGATTCTTAGACCACTTACACTACACCGGCTTTCAATCAAATACAGAATCCAATTTTTAGATTAGTGCTTTCACTTGTCCATAAAGACTTTAATAGTATTGCTTCCGAATGTATTTCAGACCTGCATACTGTTTATAAACCAAATCAGAACGCTCAGGTTATCCTAGTCTGTTATTGTTCAGTCATTTGTGGAAATTAAAAGTGCATTTAATCATTAGAGCCCCACTCTGTTGAACGCACTGCCTCATGACCTCAAATCTGCCACTACTTTGTCCTATGAGAATAAAAATTCTTATTCTTCTTATTTTTATTATTATTAATCATCTCCATTTATATGTTATCTACTTAAATCAAACCAATTATTTTATAATGAGAATCAGTGTGTGTGTGTGTGTGTGTGTGTGTGTGTGTGTGCGTGTGCGTGTGCGTGTGTGTGTGTGTGTTTCTGTTACTGTGGAATGTACAAGTCACTCACATTCTGCTTGCCCACTATATTGTGGAACGGTAGCTCTGGACTCCATGTGCCCTCAGTAAATGTGGTGGTGGATGCTCTGTGATCTGATTGGTTGGTGGCCTCCTTCATGATATCCTCAGGCAGCGTGAGAAGGCTCTCTTCAGGCTGCTTGATCAGGAAAGTCTCAATGTTGTGCCTGCGCAAGAAATCGTTCCGGTCCTTGCCATGACCCGCCTCAACTTCATAATCGCCATTTAAACAATCCAGCGCTGCTTTGGAGATGTGGATCCGTCTATAACATAACACAAAGCCAGACATTTTAGGCAACTAAAAGGTAGCTTAAATTATGTTTATATGATTTTATAAATGTTTGACAAAATATGTGATTGTCTTACCCTGGTATGCCTCCAGACTCAAGTTTATTGGCAATATCGACATCCCAGGACCAGACGTCAAACTGCCATTTCCTCAGTCCCAGTACCCCACATAAGACTGACCCGGAATGAATCCCAATGCGCATGTCGATGTCATGCTTCGTACGTGAACGGACATACCTACACACATAAACAATGCAGTCTCACATGCACAAAACTTTACCATGCAAATCAATACTGAAAACCTAAATGCATAACCAATAATTAATACTAATCCACACAGACACTATACACAAATCAATTATACTTTTATTAATTTACTTTAATTATCCTGTTTTTTTCACTCATACCAAACCAAAAATATACATCCTACAGTCACAATTAATAGTCACATAACCCAAAAGCAACGCCATATTATACAGCATAAACATGGATCATCAGTTGTTGGATGAAATTGGGTTTAACTTTTGAGATTTAATAAACACCGACACTGCAACATCCCAGGATGACAACTGGATGGGTGCATAAATCTGCTAAATCTGTGTATGGCTTGTTCAACAAACATGACAGCGTAATGGGACACATTCACTGGCCTGCAATTTCAACACACATTAATCCCATTGCAAGACTATAAATGAAACACCGATATAAGGACCATAAAAGCTAGCAGAACTAAGTACCCAGTTCAGTAAGTGAGTTTAAGCATTAGAAGCTAAATCTGAAGCTCACCTGAAAGTATTGGTGCTATAAAAGAGGTGGGATGTTAGCTAGTATTAGAAAAGAAATGACATAATTTTCCTGGTGAGCTTATCCATTGTGAAATTGGAAGTCAATTATTTATAATAATTTATATATTTTTATATATATAGCTATAATAATTTATATATATATAGCTAAACACACAGACACACACACATTGTCTCATTGTCCTTGCTATGACCCATCTCAACCTATTTATCTAATTTTGAAAATCCAAGCTATGGCAGAAATACTGCATGAATGTTTTGGAAACCTTATGATCAGTGTTGCGCAGTAACGCGTTACTAGTAGTAGTTACTTTTGACAGTAACTAATACTGTAACGCATTACTTTTTAAATAAAGTAACTCCGTTACCATATGGTCTGTTGTCCGTTACTTTTATAAATGAATTAATTTGGGCTGAAGTGTAGCCTACAGCCTAACCTGTTTACAGCAGAGACGCATTGTAGGATTGGTGGATGAACCACTGTAAACACGAAGAAGACGCACTGTGGGCGTGTCTCCGTTTATTCAGGTCTGTGCGGCAGTAATGGCGAGTCGAGGCGAGAGCAAGACGAGTTTCTCAAAGTGGAAATATGCTCATTATTTCACTTTAGTTGAGCATAAAGACAAAAACCTTTTAGTCAAATGTAAGCTGTGTCTTTCTGGTTCGAAGGTCGTATCTACTGCGATAGCAGCAACTGCCTCGACGAAGCTAGAAGCTAACCCGGTGTTATGTTCTACATCGTAGTTTTCATACTTAAGCTGTGAAAGGAACATTTTTAAGAGCTCAACACAACAGCTTTTATGACGCAGAAGCCACTTTAGTTTTTGATTCTGAATATATTATTCACCTTGTTTTGTTATTTATTTTAGAAATCCTTGTGATATATTCAGTTTTGTGTTTGTGTAGACCATAACGCATAAAAGGGCATTAATGGGAACATTAAAGAACGTTCTTTAAAAAAGTAACTAAAAAGTTACTTTTAACAGTAACGCATTACTTTTTGGTGTAAGTAATCAACAAAGTAATTGAGTTACTTTTTGAATGAAGTAACGAGTAACTGTAACTAGTTATTATTTCTTAGTAACTAGCACAACACTGCTTATGATGATGTTCCAGATGTTAACATAATTGTGTGTTTTGAGCGTCTCAATGTTAGTAGGTTATGGCTCACAGGTGAAGAGCAAGGATAATGCTAAAACACACTGACAACTCTTGCAAAAAATTTAGTGCTAAATTAGAACATTTCATGTGGCTCACATCTGTGCCCCCAGGGCAATGGCACATCATAGCCACATCTGTGCAGGAAGCGAGCCATTTTAGAAAGTTTATATTTGTGCAGAAATGTTTTTGGCACTTGAGTGTGGCCCACATGTGGCTGTAACACCAATCGAACCCAGATCTTATTTCAATCAACAGTAAATAAAAACTACATTGCTTTAAATTTAAAAATAGTCACTACCAACTGTATTTTATTTTGTATCTATGAATACTTTCTATACATAGATATACACATATACAGAACATATTTTCAATGCATATATATGACATTAACATATTATATCACTAATTGCTTACTTCAGGGCATCTTTTTGTTCGAATGAAGTCTGAACATTTGAATTTGTGTCAAACTCATTTTGTCACATATTTGTGCCAATCAATAAAATAACATTGTGCTACAGATGACTTTTCATTCATTACATGGTTTGTGTATATGTACCATTGATGAAATTAGTCTAGACCAGCGGTCTCTGCTATCTGGGCATATTCTTGTTATTCTTGTTAACCTGGGCCTTTTGCCATTGCCCTGGCTGAACAGATTCATAAAATTTTGATGTGCTGTTTGGCCTATGTGCATGCCAGGCCTTAATCCAGATATGTGTATAGTTCGAATTTGCATTATTCATTGCTCAAAATGAATGGCCAGTTTATTGATTTCTGTTCTATGTATTTCTTATTTAATATTACCAAACCCCATCTCTATATATCTCCATATATCTAAAAACATCATATTTAACTAATAAATAAAGTAAATAAAAATGAACACAAGCACAGGATTAAACATTAAGTTTCATTTAAATGCATGCTCTTGTGTGTAAGCATAATATCTATTTACTGAGGATATCTAGGAAAGCTATGAATGCAACATTTACTTAAACTTTCAGGTCAAATGCATCTTATGAACATAAGTTATATAATTTGGGTTTTGCAAAAGCCCGTTCTCAAAGAAAACAGTTGTTTTTTTACATTGTCAATAGTTATTGTAAAGTTTCCCTTTCAGGAACTCGAGAGAGCCGACTGCCAGCACTGCACTCGCATGCCCATATGATCGCTCCGCTCCTGGTGGGCACTCTTCGAGGAGGGTGCCCCCACTCCTTGCGGTTCTGGTCCAGCTTTTGCTGTGGCGTTCCGGTTCCTGGGTTTTGCAAATGGACCTCGCTAAGGGTTTGGAGACGAGCTTGCCCCTTTCACCTACCTCACCTGCCCGGTCCAGATCTTGTTTGCAGTCTTCGGAGGCACGCCTTTTGGCGGGTTCTTCCCCCTGCCACGAGAGCATGCACTTGACACGTGCCATTCAGAAGCTGGATATAGCTTGGCCAGCCGATAAGCATAAAGCCCCTCTGTCCAGTAAGCTCAATGAGCGCTTTTTGCTCCCGGCATCATACCCTCCGCTTTGGGGTCTGCCAGGTCAGGCCCCTGGATGTCTGCACACCATGGCGTTGTTACAGGCATACCAAGCCGACCTGCTGTGGGAACTAGACGTGGGAGACATCATTTTTGGAGAGATCCCAGGTTCTTAAGCTATGGAGGCTGTGGTGGCTGTGGCCCCTGAATGGACAAAGCTCTGAGGTTCTAATCTCTCCATCGAGGTATTAGAGACCATTCTTCAATCCAGAGCTCCCTCAACGAGGAGGTCGTATGCCGTGAGATGACGTCTGTTCATTGTGTGGTGTGCTCAGCACCAATTTGACCCAGTCCACTGCCCAGATGGTTCAGTGCTGGAGTTCCTGCAGGAACAGTTTGCAAAAGGGTTGGCTCCATCCACCATTACAGTCTACGCGTCCACCGTTCTGGCATATCAAACCCCCCTGTTGGGGCATTCACTGGGCATAGACCCGCTCCTGACTCGTTTTCTCCGCGGCACCCAGAGGCTGAGGCCTCTGGTGGGACCAAGAGTGCCGGGTGGGACCTGGCTGTTGTGCTGGAGGCTCTGTCCAAGCCCCCCTTCGAGCCGTTGGCTGAGATTCCATTGAGGCACTTATCTATTAAGACAGCTTTCTTGTTGGCTATCCGCTCTCTGAGGAGAGTAGGTGATTTACAGGCCCTGTCTGTGGCCCCCTCCTTTCTGGAGTTCACTCCAGGCATGGCCAGTGCCTTACTGCACACTAGAGCGGGTTACATCCCTAAGGTACCCTCGGTCATCCCACGACCTGTTAGGCTCCAGGCATTTAATCCTCCTCCATTCCAGACCCCAGACCAGGAGAAATTAAACCAGCTGTGCCTGGTCCAAGCACTGGACTGCTATGTTTACAGGACAAGTCCCTGGAGGAAGGCGGAACAATTGTTCATCTGCTACGGCCCTCCAAAGAGAGGCCTTCCTGTTAATAAGCAGACCCTCAGCAGACAGATTATTGACTCTATCGCGTCCTGCTACAAGTCCACTGGTCTACCCGCACCATTCAAGGTCAGAGCACACTCGAACTGGAATGTGGCAGCCTCTAAGGTTTGGTCCTCTGGAGTGTCCCTCCAAGACCTCTGTGATGCTGTTGGCTGGTGTGGCGGTATTGGACTCTTGTTCTCAAAGCATTCCGACGCAGCTCGAGTTCCTGAAAGGGAACGTCTCTAGGTTACGTATGTAACCCTTGTTGCCTGAGGGAACGAGACGCTGCGTCTCTATGCCACACTTCCGGCTTCACTCCGTGTGCGTTTCATACTTCCTGATCATGACGTCACCCCACCGGTGACAGCCTGCCTCCAATTCTGACTGACTGCACACATTATTTAGAGCATGGACAACGTAGCCGCGTTCCCAAAGGGATCCAGGGTTACATACGTAACCTAGAGATGTTCTCAACCAATAGGTTTTATCCACAGGGAGAATTATGGCAGTTGACTCTTCTCATCTTCTTCCTCCATCATCATGTAGTTCCTCATTGTTGATATACAATAGTATGAGGCATTCAAAATATAATAATAATAATAATAATAATAATAATAATAATAATAATAATAATAATAATAATAATAAAATAGTAGCAATAACTAGGTCACCAATATCCTTACCTTTTTTAACAGCATGAATCCATTCTTTTCTGTCTCCTCCAGGTACAATAAGATGAGTAAACTTTAACGTTTGACTTTAAATTTTAGAATACAATTACTGCAATGCACCGCTTAACCAGTTGACATACACTGAAGTCAGTGATTATAAATCTGAGAAATCCAAGACATTGTTAACAGATAATGGAAACAGACAGCCATCCACTGTCCTCAATTAGCACCTCTGAGTTTTTAATCATCGACATGATTCATGGTCAACTCCAGGCTGCATGCGGCTTTATAGCTATAAGCCAAATAAAGCTTATATATCCACACAGCATGCGGCCAATTCCACACTTGTGTCTTATCTGGACCATACACCACCATACATCAACACCCTCAACTCCAAAAGAGAAATTCTCAACAATTCTACAGGTAATGTTCACACTTGGCTGAAAGTTTGTGGACTTGTTTCCCATTTAGCCACAAAAAACCTTAATGAAATAAGGCACTGATGTTAAATGACAATGCCTTCTTGCAGAATTCAAATCCATCCCATGACATCAATTTTACAATCCATCCTAATGATGCTCAGTGGGGTTAAGGTCAGGGCTCTTTGAGTTATTTTACTCGTACCTTGACAAACCATGACCTTATTTTGTGCTGGGTAAATCTTAAGCCTAAAGCATACATAGACATAGTGTAAGCATTTCAGACCTTGTACTACAGTTTGGAGAGTGGGTGGCAATCAGGTGTCCACTTACTTTTGGCCACATTGGTACCTTGGTTGCAGCTACACATTGGCCAAATGTATATGCTATTTACAAACATTACCTGATAGTTTTGATCATGCTGAGACCCATTTCTACACAGCAGTGGGCATGATCTGGTCTGGGTTCAGGAAGGCCTGAGACACAGTAGTAACAATCTCCAAGAATCTTTATCCTCAAACAGTGATGTTCCTAAAAGAGAGACAGGAGAAGAATAAAAAGAAATGTAAAATTTGAGTGAAAGGCAATTCAAAGTGAAGAATTGAGGGTTACTGCCACTTTTCCTCTAATGACTAAAATCGCGAGCAATCGTGGTAAAATCTCCCTGAGAAACATATCTGTAAGAGTACATTTGCATTCTTGACAGAACATTAAATGATAATCTCAATGATATCTATTACTCCTGCTTGCTGCGATGTTTACATGCTCTCACGACTCTGTAAACAACTGTGCAGAAACAAAAGACAAGTTAGCGCTGCTCATCACTGCTAAACACTACACACTGCCACAATTAGCCATGCTATGAGTCATAATTGTATGCTTCAGCTGCTAGCACTAAATGATATAGTGCAAGCGCAGACTGAGATCGGTTCACGATGGTAGAAGCTACAAGGGTTAAACAGTTTTTTATTTACAACAAAACTAAAGTACACTACTATACAATCTCTGCAAAGTATCTAAAAGTAAAAAAAAGTTTGGTGAATGGTACATAACATTTTTGTAAGTCAAATATATCATACACCCAAAAAAATGATTAAAGTCAGGTGTGCCAGCGGTCAGCGAGTGAAGGGTGGAGTGGTAAGTAACAACTGCAGCTGATGAGACTAATCAGTGCACTCTGTTACAGTCCGGAGATGGCAATAAAGAGTGGAGAGACACCAGCCTCGGGTAGGGAGCCACTAAGCAGAGGCGAGCAGAAGGGTCGCCGAAAGGTGAATAAACGTGGACAGACGGTGGTGAAAAACGTGCCGGCCGGCGGGTGCACTCGGACAGATGCCTGGGCCGGTCCGCTTGGAAACTCAGGTGGGAGCTACAGAGAGAAAGCGGGCCGATTCACGAGTGAGATAGGCGGACGTCAAGATGGAAAGGCACCCCGAACCGCAGGTGTGTGGGCGTGAGTACTGGAAAGGAACGTGCCGGGGTGAAAACGAAAGTAAATAAATAAAGCTTTGCTTGCTGAACTATTGCCTGTCTCTCTTTTTCCATCGAGGAAACAGTGAATGTGTTAAAACAGGCTGTCCGGTTTTGTCTGCAAAAACAGAAGTGTGACAGAAAAGCAGCCAATTTCTTTATACAGCTGCAGAAAATATACACTCCATGGAAAGCATTGGGACAATGGACTTTCCAGTCATATGTGGTACTTCCCTGAACTGTCACCACAAAGTCATAAAATTGTACAGAATGTCGTTGAATGCATTAAATTTTCTCCTCACTTAAACTAGGAGACCCAGACCTGTTCCAGCATGACAATGTCCCTGTGCATAAAGCAGGGTCTATGAAAATATGCTTTGCATGGGTTGAGGTGGAAGATCTCAAGTAGCATGCACTGGCCTTAACCCTATTGAACACAATTGCAATGAATTGAAATGCTGACTGTACCCTGGGCCTCCTCACCCTACATTAGCACCTGACATCACTATTAACCTTCTCAAGGCTGAATGAGCACAAACCTCCACAAACACACTCCAAAATCTAGTGCAACATATTCCCAGAAGAGTGGAGATTATTATAACAGCACATGGGGACCAAATGTGGAATGGTGTTCAAAAACCTATAGTGTGTATAGTGTAAACTCTATAAAAAACTCAATCATTGAGATTCTGTCTTCAATAAATGTTATCTTCTCTGTGCAAAAGAAAAACTTTGTTGATGTTTTTGGAATAATAATTCAGTATTTTCATATTTATTGGCAGTTAATGGCATTCTGTATATTTCAGTGTTAAAAACTGGTTGGACAGTGGTGCTAGGCTACTTGCCTAAATGCTGCAAGAAAAATTGACTTTAATTCATGGTCAGCTTTACTCATAGGCGAGACACTCTTCTGTTTTTGGCAAACTGCAACATTAATACCAATATGCACAACCCCTCACTGCCTGTACATAATTCAGCTCTGAATATGGCGCAGTGAAACAAAAGCACACTCCTGTTTTGTAGAAAAGCTAGACATCGTGAGAAGAGGTTGGCCAACCCCGAAGCTAGCTAGCTTGTCTCAACCCGGGGAAGGGTTTGTTCACCACTTCCAGACCAGTCAATACGAGCGGTACCACTGGCTTACAGCCTATTGAGATTATCACTTAAATAACAGAAAATAACTGCTGAATAATTCCATCTATCACAATGCATGATGAAAAAAATTGATAATACTTTATTCCTATTAGATTTTTATATATATATATATATATATATA
>JAAIIK010007901.1:0-14336 GCA_014706435.1 Silurus glanis | reverse complement strand
GTGTGTGTGTGTGTGTGTGTGTGTGTGTGTGTGTGTGTGTGTATTTTAAAAGTAATGTTTAATTTAGTAAAGATATGTTCTACTTAACTGTTCTACTTTTTTCAGCATACTTTAACAAATGTCTTCATTTAAGAAACGCAAGATTGTAAGTTATTTATTAATTTATTTATTTATCCATAAATCAATTTACTCCTTCCAGCCATCCTTTATTCATTCATTCAATTTCTTCGATTTCCTATATTCCAATAGAAAAATTCTTGAAGAATCCATATAGCTAGACTCGTATAAAAAAAAAAAAAAAAACACGTTGGCGAAGACAGGAAGCGGCAGCGATTTTGGCATGCGGAAGAAAACGTGTTTCTGGTACGGATTGTATTGCGACAGTCTTGCGGGGCGGAGATTAAACAAACTTGCGGTCCGCGACCTAATATATGCTTGTAATATGTGTCCTAGAAGTCTTCTTTTTGAAGTGTGTTAAGCACCTTCTGCGATTCGCGCTGGATCTCCACAATGGTGTCAAAACGGCGACCTTTGACCCGGTTCTTCATCTTTGGGAAAAGGGCGAAGTCCGCGGGAGGCGGGTAGGATGGATGCGAAAGTGAGATCATGTTGATTGTTCTCCGACGATCATCATGCACGAGTAGCTGAATGGTTTAGACATTGTCGGGGGTTGAGCTCGTTAAAGGACTTCCTGATGTCTCGTCGCGTTCCAGTGACGTTCTTCCGCTCTTGAAGCGTGCCTGCCGCTCGAAACCCCTCGGAGAGCTCGTTGCAGCGTCGCCGTATATCGTGTCAAACGTCTCTGTGGCAGATTTTGTCAGTTTCACGCAGGATTTCATGTTTGCTCTTTGAACTTGCTGTTCATGGTGAAATCACAGACGTGGTAACGTGGTGAAACGTAACGTGGTCAGAATAGCGCCAGTTAGCACCATTAGTTTAGAACCTTGTTGACATGTACCGTTGCACCCCTAGTGGTTAGCACCTTTGCTGCGTTGTTGCAGCAGGCTCAGTAAGTTCCCTAGACCTAAAATTGTAAGTACATTTGCTGAATTTGCTGAGGCAGGGGCATTTGACACAAGTCTCCTCCACCTAATAGAAATTAAGCGATTGTTGTTGTGTTGTTGCAGCAGGACTCGAACATGACAAAAGGTTTCGCATCGTAGGCCGATATTAGAAAAAACATACGTACCATGCAGAGAGTTCAAGATTAGCAACAGAATAAACCCAGAGAATCTTATTATAGCAGCCTACCATGTGGAGGAACATTAAAGTAACTGGAAACGTCACAATAAACGTAGTAAAGAAAAAAGAAACCAGACTCAAAACCCTCTTCACATCCTCTTCTTAAAAACACTGGGTGGTGGGATGTAGACTCAATACAGTACACGATTGTGGACGAGGAAATGCAAACAGTAACACGTTTGTTAAAAGGTCATTCATATTAGCATGTTGTGAATGGAGTTCCTGGGGTGATGACTACAGCGGCAGTCTTTAGGACATACATTTCCTCTTTCAGGGTTGTTCTCCATGCCAAGAGCGAGAGTGTAATGACAGATGCTTCCTGACTGAATGAGGGCATGGAAAAAACATTTTTATGAACCTTCCCAGGGAAAAAACTGTGGGTTTTTCAGCAACATTACAAAAATGAGGGTTTTACACATCAAAGTGCAGGCTGACAAAATCATGGTGATGTTCTACATCCAAGTGAGGTAGCCTCGGATAGCCTCAGAATCCTGTTCTTGGCTGACAGGAGAGGAACCTGATGGGGTTTGTTTTGCTTTTGGAGTTTAAGTTTCAAACGTATGCATGCTGATGTAAAGATGTAAAGAGTGGTTATACAGTAAGAGTTGTTACTACTGTAAATCCAGAGGTGGGAAGTAACAAATGTATCAGTACTTTACTTCACTATTTATTTTTCGGACAACTTTTTACTTTCACACATTACACTTTTTACACAAATATCTGTAGTTTCTACTTCTTACATTTTCCGTTTGGTGACGAGCGATATTTTTTCTTCTCGTTGCGTGCCGTTTTTCGCCCATCGACCTGTTTCGTCGCTGCGTGGCTTTTTCCTAACCTACTTCTCTCTTCAACAAGCCGTTTCTACCACAACACTGCAAAAACTGTTCGTTCAGTCCAGACTTACCATCTTATTTCCAGCCATAAAAATCGCATTGATCTTATTTTAAGAATAAAATGCTACCTACTGTGTAAGAATATTATGATTGCTTTAAGATTTTCTTTTCTTACTTAGTTGATAAAGCTGAAAGTTAGTTACTTTACCTGCAAATTAACCTTCAGAGACATAATTTGAGTCCAGCCTTGTATCTTTAAACCCTTGATTTTAACTGTTTATAAAGTTGTGCTCAATAATCACACTTAGGACTTGTTCATTAATGTTATTTATTCCAAATGCTTGTTTTATGTCTAAACCGACACATTCGTTTTTCTTTATACAAAGTACTTATTGCTTTTTACTCAATTGATCTGCCGTTTGATTTCAGTTTCTCATGTTGAATATCTTTCAGGGTTTAACAGTGACAAAGAAGCGAGTAATGATTTTGTTGTTTTTGCATCGCACCTACTCTCTTCATCCGAATAAAATAATTGTTGACAATACGCATGTATGTGTGATATTGATTCGAAACGGAATCTTATTTTCAGTTTAAATGCTTTGTCTCATTTTAACAATGATATCATGCTGACGATTCAGTAAATTGACAATAAATCTCTAGTTTAGTAGCTTTGGATTTAAGATCTTTTCAAACAAATTATGAAAAGCAAATTGTAAAAAAAAAAATTATTACGCTTATTCTAAGTTAATTTGATTCAATCGAATCGATTGGAATGTGTTTTAATGCAGTGGTCCCCAACCCCTGGGCTGTGGTCCGTGGGTCAATTGGTACCGGGCGGCACAGAAAGAATACATAACTTACATTATTTCCATTTTATTTATTATCTGACTCTGAACGATGTTTTATTTTGGAAAATGACGGGATTCTCTCTGCCACATCTGTCTATGACTCACTCTTGATGCATGTCATGATGCCTCGGTCACATGTCTTACCTCCATCCCCTACCTTCTTAAAGGGGCTGCTCCGACCACTAATACATAATACAATAGCGCTAAATTGAAACTCCCAAGAGAACAAAATGAACAAAAAACAATTCACGTTTATTATTATATTTAGAAAATACCAGTTTTTATGGTCGTATCATTTTATTTTGTTGTATTTATTCGCCACACCTTAAAGGCCGGTCTGTTAAAAATATTCTGACATTAAATCGGTCCGTGAAAATATTGTCCGACATAATCCGGTCCGTGGCGCAAAAAAGGTTGGGGACCACTGTTTTAATGCATATTTAAAGTTTTTTTAATTTATCTATATTTCAAGTATAATTATCTTGAAGTGTATTATCTGCCCTGGATATATTTGTTATATTTAGATGGATATTTTTTGCAGTGCAGAACTGCAACTCATTCTGTACTACACTTTACCATTCTGGGTACAGACTGTTGACAAAAAATACTCAAACCAATCCATCTGGTACCAACAACAATGCCATGGTAAATGGTACAAGTACCATTATGTGCACTATTCTATGCCATTTAATGGTATACATAGTGTGAATAGTGTTACATCATATTGTGTGACCTTCCTGAAGTTCTCAATTTGATACGGCATTTAACGCAGTGCTACTCACCTGGCAGGAGAGCGGAAGTCCTGTTCTTTGGTATGTTACACTCTTTCAGTGCTGTTACATAGTCGTCCTGATTTGCACACTTCTGGCTAATCAACTTCAATGCACAAACAAAAGTACAAAATAAAATAAAGACATCAGCTCATTGTTCGGTCTTTGATTTCCAAAAGCAAAGTCATCAAACGATATCATCCTACCTTAAACTGTTTCTCTAGACGGGTCTTGCCTGTTGGTCCTGGAGTGAGAAGATGCGAGACGTAAGCGTGAACGTGGTTGGCTGACACTTGTGTCTCGTTAGTCCTGATGGCCTCTACTAAGACGTCGTGAATGAAAACATATTGTTCCTGACAACAAAGAGCAAGAAGAATGCGGAAATTAGTTAACGAGATATTATTATTCATACTAAAAACCAGTATAATTTGAACAACAACGCCAATTCCACTTCAAAGATGTTGGGACACGAGGTAAAATGTAGAAAAATACAAACTGCATTTGCAAATCTCACAAATTCATATTCACGATAAAACAAAAAACATCTGAAATGTTTCAACTGAAAATCTATTAAATTTTAAGGGAAATTTTTTTTATTTTATTTTTGAATTTCATGACTGCAAAAGGTCTTAAAAAAGGGGACATGGTTATGTTGACCACTTTGTAGCATCAGGTCTTCTGTCCGTATACATCTGGGAACTGAGCAGACCAATTGCTGAAGTTTTGGGAGAGGAATGTTGTCCCATATGTATCTTACACAGAATTCTAGCTACACAGAGTTCTGGGTTTTCTTTGTTGTATTTTTTGTTTCATAATGTGCCAAATGTTTTCAAATGGTGAAAGCTTAGAACCAGTTTAGAACCCCTACTGCGAAGTCTTGCTATTGTATGCAGTCAACGTGGTCTTCCCTGAAAAAGAAACTTTCTAGAGGGAAGCATTTGTTGCTCTAAAACCTGTATATATCGTTCAGCATCGATGATCGATGACCATTTGTGGTAATGGGGTTGTATATGGATTCAGAAGTTTAGAAGTTTTTGTTGATTTGGTTCTCCAGGTTCCTCACATGTTACATCAGTTCCCTTATTATGAAGTACTGTACATCCATTACTAATTAGCAGTCTACCTTCAAATAATCCTGTTTCCTGTTTCCTGTTGTTGAACTGTTTGCCGGGAATTTTGTTTGTATCAGCGTTTTACATTTTTTACAGTTAGTTTTTTCTCTCTTTCATCGCTTTAAAATATCAAAATATCTTTTTGATTTCCTGCATCCTTTACTTTCCGTTGGCTCCGTCTCGTCTATTTTTTGCTTTCGGAAGAGCGCTTTTTTTCGTGTTTGAGGGTTTGAAAGCAGTGAGCGGAGGACATTCCCACCAGAACTACGAACACACACTACAGTAATCACATTAAGGTACGTAATTTCTCTGCTATGGCGAACATCCAGTTCATTCAGTGTGTGAAGTGTGACATGTTTAGTCGGTCCTTCTCCGTTGTAGCGATAATTTTATCTGTGATAAGTGTAAGCTAGTTTGCTCTTTGACGGAGAAGATCTTAGCGTTAGAGGAGCGCATCCAGAGTCTAGAGAGAAGTAGTGAGTGCGAGAGCAGTCCAGGTTCTGCAGGGGAAAGTCTGGATGCCCTAGGTGAAGTTAATGACTCTGGCATTAGAGCCCTTGCAGAGGGGCGAAAGGGTGACGACTCGGCGGCATACTTGCAAAGCCAAAGCTAATGCTAAGGCTCGCCCACGGGAGCACCATTCCTCTCCGCTTCACGTGTCCAACAGGTTTGCTCTCCTCAGTGAAGCACCCGCTGAGAAACCTGAAAGAGCTCTGGTTATAGGAGACTCAATTCTGAGGCACCTGAAATTAGCTAGACCTTTAGGGGCACCAGCAGCACAGGTTATGGCCAGGGCGCCGGACATAGCAGATCAGCTTAGATTCTTAGGAAAGCATAGGTTCTCACAGGAGCTAATGATATACGCCTTCGACAGTCAGAGGTTACAAAGAGTAATATTATAGAGGTGTGTAAATTAGCGAAGGCAATGTCCGATGCAGTAACATGCTCTGGCCCCATCCCAATGCGACGTGGCGATGTAGCCTACAGCAGGTTATGGTCGCTGAACTGCTGGATGTCCGAGTGGTGCTCCAAAAACAATGTGGGCTTCATTAATAATTGGAGCATTTTTGAGGGCAAGGCTGGCCTGTTAGGGCTGGATGGTATCCATCCCACTCGGGAAGGTGCTGCTCTCATTTCTTGTAATATAGGTCATAGTCTCAGAACAGCACTAGTTAACAAGTGACTGTCTAGAGCCAAGGCCAGGGAGCAGACAGACAGGCTAAACCGACCGTCTGCTAGCAGCACAGGAGTTTAAAATAATGTGTTTAACAGAAACGTGGATTAAACCAAAGGAATATGTAGCATTAAATGAAGCGAGTCCTCCTGGGTATAGTTACATACACTAACCCCGTCTAAATGGCAGAGGGGGTGGAGTTGCAGCCATTTATAATAATAATCTAAGCGTCACACAAAAGACTAAACACAAATGTAAAACATTTGAAGTTCTTTACACCAGCGTAAAATATTCAGTGTCCGAAAGCAGGTCCAGTCAGTCAATTCCACTAATTATTATTTATAGACCCCCAGGGCCCTACTCTGATTTTCTCATAGAATTTGCAGATTTCATCACAAATTTAGCTTCTTCTTTAGACAAAGCATTAATTATTGGTGACTTTAATATTCATTTTGATAATCAGGAAGACTCCTTAAGAGCAGCAGTTGTGTCCATTCTAGATTCAGTTGGAATTAATCAGAATGTTATAGGACCCACTCATAGTGGTGGACACACTCTCGATTTGTTGTTAACATTTGGATTAAAAATAAAAAACTTAGTCATAATTCCACAGTCTGAAGCTATTTCAGACCATTATCTCATCTCTTTTAAAATCTGCCTCAGTCATTGCATTACTACCTCACCACGTTATCGTGTTAAGCGTACTTTCACGTCAGCTACAGCAGCGCGTTTTATCAATAATCTTCCAGAAATTTATACTCTAGATGATGTAGCTCCCCTTAAGACCAAAATGATCAGGGAGAAAAAATTAGCACAGTGGTATAATGATCATACATGCACCTTAAAACAGACCACTCGAAAATTAGAACGTAAATAGCGTCAAACTAAATTAACAGTATTTCAAATAGCATGGAAGGAGCGCCTCCTAAATTATAGAAAATCTCTTAGTGCTGCTAGATCAGCATATTTCTCCACCCTCATAGAAAATAACAAGCATAATCCTAGATTTTTATTCAGCACGGTAGCAAAATTAACAGGGAATAAAAGCACTGCACTCGCATGTACACCATCATTAGGTAGTAATGATTTCATGAACTTTTTTAATAATAAAATTTAAAACATCAGGCAAGAAATCCAGACGGTTAATATAAATCCAAATTATTTTACAAGTAACCCTGTAGACAGCAGTGTAATTATAACAGACAATCAATTACAAAGCTTCACTCCTATTCATGAGAATGACTTAATTTCATTAATTTCCTCATCAAAATCATCAACCTGCATTCTCGATCCCTCGCCTACAAGTTTCTTCAAACAGATAATTCCAGAGGTAATTGAACCTGTTTTAAAAATAATAAACTCTTCCATTAGCCCTGGTTATGTACCAAAATCCTTCAAACTGGCAGTTATCCACCCCTCATTAAGAAACCTGACCTTGACCCATGTCAGCTGTCCAACTACAGACCAATATCAAATCTCCCCTTTATCTCCAAAATTCTAGAAAAGGTTGTAGCATAGCAGTTATGCTCACACCTACTTATGAATAACATTTTTGAAATGTATCAGTCAGGATTTCGGCCTCATCATAGCACAGAGACGGCGCTAGTTAAGGTGGTAAATGACCTGTTATTGGCCTCTGATCAGGGTTTTGTCTCCTTACTTGTTTTGCTCGACCTTAGTGCAGCTTTTGACACCATTGATCACACTATACTACTTGCTAGACTTGAGAACGTTGTTGGAATAAAGGGAACAGCTCTCTCTTGGCTCAGGTCTTATTTGACTGATCGCTATCAGTTTGTTGATGTAAATGGTGAGTTCTCCACACTCTCTGAGGTAAAGTTTGGTGTTCCTCAAGGATCTGTCTTAGGCCCTCTGCTTTTCTCTTTATATATGCTGCCTCTTGGTGAAATTATTCATAAACATGGTATTCGCTTCCATTGCTATGCTGATGATACACAGCTGTATATTTCAGCAAAGCCAGATGAGAGAGATCAGCTTAACAATGTTGAGAAGTGTGTAAAGGACATTAGACAGTGGATGCTTGATAACTTTCTTCTGCTCAACTCAGATAAGACGGAAGTACTTTTACTAGGACCACATGCAGCTAGAAGTAAACTTTCCGATTACGTAGCATCTCTGGATGGTGTTTCTGTTTCAGCGTGTACGGCTGTCAAAGACCTTGGTGTTATTATTGACCCGAGTCTTTCCTTTGAGGCTCACTTGAATAATATCACCAGGATCGCCTTCTTTCACCTTAGAAATATTGCTAAAATTAGAAATATGATGTTGTTACAGGATGCAGAAAAACTAGTTCATGCTTTTGTTACTTCTAGATTAGACTACTGTAACGCTTTACTGTCTGGGTGTGCAAATAAGTGCATAAATAAGCTTCAGTTAGTTCAGAATGCAGCAGCAAGAGTCCTCACTAGATCTAGGAAATATGACCACATCACCCCTGTTTTAATCAGTCTACACTGGCTTCCAATCAAATCTCGCATTGATTATAAAATACTACTACTGACGTATAAAGCACTTAACGGTCTCGCACCGCAGTATCTGAGTGAACTTCTGTACCAGTATGATCCTCCACGCCTACTTAGATCAAAAGGTGCAGGCTATCTGTTGGTTCCTCAAATAATGAAGAATACAGCAGGGGGCAGTAGGGGGCAGCTCTCTTATAAAGCCCCACAGTTATGGAACAGCCTTCCAATCAGTGTTTGGGACTCAGACACAGTCTCAGTGTTCAAGTCGAGGTTGAAAACATTTATTCAGTCAAGCCTTTGATCAGTAGATTTTTCTTAGGTAAAAGCTCAGATCTGGAGGGAACATGGATATAGAGTGTTTGGTGAACTGGGATATTTGTATGCTGTCGTCCCCTCACTCTCACACGTTCACTCAGGTTTGTTGACGGTGGTGTGGTGGGTCGTCTCTTATCCCAGAGATCCCTCATGTCTGTATTACCTTCTGGTTCTCCCTTTTAGTTATGCTGCCATAGCGAGTCTTCCCGGAGTCCAAACTGCACAGTGACTTTAACTCTCATACAACAATAAGGACACTTAATAATCCGTATCCTTCTCTTCCTGTCACCCCTCCTCTCTCTCTCTCTCTCTCTCTCTCTCTCTCGGTCGAGTTAAACATGCTCCTGAGGTTCCAGTGACCACTGTTCCTGCCCCTCTCCCCTCCGTGGATCTTCCCACTTCGTCCAGGCCTGCCTCTGGATGGTGTTCTCTTCGACTGGAGGCCACTCTGTGCAGCTTGGGACGGTTTCTCATCAATGCCTTGGGTGGTTCCATGAAATTCCGGAGTAAGAACGGGCGCTTTGAGGATGGATTTGGACTGTAGTTAATGTCAACAGTCTCCTACACTGACTCAGGAATACAGTTCGCTTCTGATCATCATCACTGTACCCCGCAACATTGTATATCTGCTACAAATGGACATTCGGTGCAACCCAGATGAGGATGGGTTCCCTCTTGAGTCTGGTTCCTCTCAAGGTTTCTTCCTTATGCCATCTCGGGGAGTTTTTCCTTGCCACAGTCGCCACCGGCTCGCTCATCAGGGACAAACTTACTCATAAAGAACATATTCACTTTTAATCACCGCATTATCTGTGTAAAGCTGCTTTGAGACAATGTTCATTGTTAAAAGCGCTATACAAATAAAAATGAGTTGAATTGAATTGAATTAATCCAAATTTCATCTAGTTCATTGGGACATGTCACTCCTTCTTTCAGCCAGCATTGAAATCATTTGATCCTCAGTGGAGATTATTTTGTTGCTTTTACTACTTTTATACTATTTCTTACAAAAGTTTTTTTCAAGTTAGTCGTTACCTGTTCCAATTGTCAATTTCTGTTCCAGAACAACATAAATGTACCATTCATATATCTTTGTTTAATTTCTCCCATCATTTTACTCAAATTGTGGACAGGTACATTAAAGCATGAGGTCAAGTGTATAACAGAATAGCTTTGTACTGAAAGTAGATGCTGAGGTGCCTCTACCTCAGTCTGCACCAGATAGTTCCTCTGGCTCCGGATGTGCTTCAGGAAGCCCATGATGTTCACCGTTCCCTCTGCCTTTATCTGTTTCAACATGCTGTCTATCACGATGTAGGTTCCTGTTCTTCCCACTCCAGCACTAAACACATACATAAAGCATCTAAACTAGACATCATTTCGACTGTAATAGTATTTATAGCATTGGCTGAACACTCAACTCTGATTGGCTGACAGGAGTATATTAGGGATAGTAAGATTCGTATTGGTGCATTTATTAAAAAGTGTGTATTGGTATAAATTTATATATAATTATTAGTAAGCATGTGCTACACTCCATGCTTAACTGGTTCTCAAGCGCGTTCTACGTGAATATGACGTATCACAACACTACTGAGTCCTGAGTGTCACACAGAATATTAGATTAACATGGCAGAGGTAGAGCTGCATCTTTCTGGAGACAGAACAGGTAAAGAACATCTGGTTTTATTACATCGTTTTTCTTTTTCTATTTGCAATACAAAGGCCCGTTTGTGAAAGGGTCATGTGTTAGAAGTCAGAAGGCACTTAAGTAAAAATTGATGATTTTGTCCGAAACAAAGAAATGAAAGAAAAAAAAGTACCACATTAAGATGCATAGCATTTTTTCTTCTTCATTGCATCATATTGCGTTGAATCGCGTTGTGTTGAATCAAATCGAAATTGTATCAAATCTTTCCATCCCTAATAAACACACACACAGATTTTTTATGGTGAGTCCAGTAAGTTACCTGCAGTGCACCACCACAGGGCCTGAGTCAGCGTTCTGGTTCTCAGATGACTTTTGTACAAATTTGAGCACTGGAAGTGTGTACTCAGGAACGCCCATGTCTGGCCACTGAGTGTAATGGTACTGTTCGATGGTTCTTTCCTGACTGCGAGTCTTCAGAGAGCCCTATATCACAGACCAATAAACAATAAACTGTGTCTTTTTCTTACTTACGACAGTTTTTAGGGTTAGCCTGATAACCAATGATCATGATGAACCTTTTTGTTGCCGATGTTTCTCACGGTGAAGGTCCTCTTAGTGTAGTAGGCCAAGGTTACGGTATTTTTCAGCGTGACCAGAAAACTCCCATACTCCTCCTGGTTTTCCATTGGCCAGTACTGGTCACATTTTCTCTGTGGGCAAGAAGTCTTATTATATGTATTGTATGTACTTTGTTTTGTCCTGTGATTTTATTCTTCATTGATATTTAGCAAACATTTCTTAGAGAACATTGAAAAAAAATGGCCACCATCACCATAGTTACCATTCAAATCTAAATTCCATCGAATCCGATTAATATTAAGAACGATCTTATCATAAAGCATAGCATCCCCTCACCCGACCCTTCTCCAACAGGTTGGTTATCATGACGATGACGCTAACATTCTGCTCCCACACCATCCTCCAGAAGTCTTCCAGGCTTGTCTTGAGTGGACCCTGGGCTGCAATGTAAGCTTTAGGATGTTTGTAGCCCTAGAACAAGGTCAAAAGAAAAATTACACAGTGTCAATCTTGTTTGAGGGGAATGTTCCAACCAGTACCAAGTAGTTGCTGAAATGCTTGTTACTGACTGTAGGCTATGGTCTTTACTTTAAGCTACAGTCTTGACTTAGACTCTGTAGGCTATGGTCTTGATTCAGATGCTATATGCTATGGTCTTGATTAATTTAAAACCTGTCTAATTCATGATAAGTCTCTAATAATTGACCCCAAGCTGTAAAAAGCTGGAAATAATTATACGAGGTGGTACCAAATGTCCTCCCTCGGACGGCTTAAAACCTGGCAGAAGAAATCGATATCGATGGTCTGGCCCCTGGGGAAGGATTTTACGATGCACAATGGCGCAAATGTCGAAAAAGACGATGAGCATGCAATTAGTCGCGCTGCAGATCTGCCTCGCCATTTTTTGTTCATGGAGACGATGGGCTTTTCCACTGTGAAGACTGTTGCTTCTTCACAGGGTCATACCCATACACCAAAGATTCATCATTGGTAATGACCTGGACATGAAGGACGCTGATGGAGTTCACGTCAAACGTTTCTGTGGCAGATATTCACAGAATTTCACGTTTGCTCTTTGTTCTAACTTGCTGTCCAAGATGAAATAGCAGACGTGGTAATGCACGTGGACAAAATTAGCACCAGTTGCACAGCTCCTGATGTACACAGGACGATGTCTTTTGGCAGACTGACTTATGAAGGTCGGTGCTCCCCGTGACTTGCGCTGTCATGCGTTGGCGCGTCTCAGAATTTACACCTCGTCACTACAGAGCCAAAATCATGTTTTCCAGCCCGAACAGATGAACCCAATATTGAAAACTCATTCTGGTTAAAACTATCAATGAAATTGTAACATTTAATAGTGACAAATATTTGTGTGCAAACTTCTTATACTTACATCCACATAACTGGCATTTATATAGTCTCCAGTCTTTCCATCTTTCTCTGCATTGTGATTGAGCTTGACTCGACTGTGATCATCTGGGGGAAAAAATTCATTATGAAAAATTGCAAAATGAAAATGTTTGTGTAGTAAGGAATAACTGCTTCTCTTACAGGCCAGGATGTTGATGTATCTGTTCTTGTTTTTGTTGTCTGGATGGTTTGAACTGTCCATCGTAATCCCCATGTCCACAGTGCAGGACTGAATTTCCTGTAAATAATCCACACACTTGTGTTAAAAAAAAGACCCTTTTTCTACATTACATTATATAACGAATGCAAGTTTAGTAGGTTACAGTAGGTGTCATCACATTTTACACATCAGTCATGCAACGTGCATGCGATGGTGCTTTTATCGAGACAGACGAGACTACATAACTATAGTTATGTGTTTAAAGGAAGAATGACTGACAGAACACAAGACTGAGGTGTCTTACCTCGTAAGACTCTTTCAAGCTCTAATCGGGGGGGGGGATGGGGAAGTGAGAAAAACAAATGCAGAAAAAAAACAACAAGAATGAGAGTCCAGGACAAACAGTGAACAGCCAGTGCTGATACATAAAGCGCTAGCTATTGTGTAACTGTGGTTCCGTGAACCGTGTAGCAGCTTTCAGAGAAGTGTGTAACACACCTGAATGACCCTTCGTGCACATGAGACTAAACGATGCAGTATTCACATGTGTCCTTCCACAATCTTTCTAGAGAACCTTGTCGTGGACCGTGAACCATAAACCGTAAGAATACTGACAGTTATAGACCTGCAGAAACAATGCTACGTAGCAGCTAGAAGGGGCTTGAAATGCAAACAACTGCATTCATAGCATTCGGGGGCTTGCTGCGACATGCTAATGATGTCAAAATCTGGGAACTCCAAGTTAATTGGTACAAAACTGATTCTCATTATTGTCTTCCTAAAGACTCAGACAGTACCAGAATGGACAAATGAAACATACAGTAGTGACTGTCTACTTTTAAAGTGTAGACTATGGGGTTCGTCCACACGCAGACATTTGTGTAAAGAGAATGTCATACCAAAGAGCTGCAAATCGTAGCCAAGAAAAGCAAATTCATCAGTAAACAAAGTAGTACATGTTGGCAACAGCTAGTAGCTAAGCTAGTAGCTTACTGGCAGGACATGACAGAACGTGGGATACTTGAGAGGAAACACAGAGGTCTAAAGGATGCTACAGTGCTCATAATGTTATTGGAATGACAAAGAATGATATTTATACTGTATCTTCTGAGGACAGGAAAGCTGTAGCTTCGACTGTAGCTGCAACTTGCTAAGCCGCTAGCTTAATTAAGCATAAAGTGTAGCCCAGGATTTAAAAGGAATTTGAGAAAACAAAAAGGAATGGTTGTTTTTTTGACAGAAATATTTCAAGATCTCAGCATACGGGCACACAAAAGGGTTATTCAGGTGTTTCACACCACTCCTGAAGGGGCTGATCGTGAAACCCATTCGAGCATGAAGCAGTGTGTTCTTGCTAACATGCTGCTGACTCGTCTAGACGAATTTGCTTGCGCAGAGCATGCTCAGGGTGCGATCCCTGCACATGCCCAAGTCCAGCTCCAGGGGAAATAGTTCCTGTTATATTTCACAGTTTAAGTCGAATCTAGTAAAGTGAGCTGTCTGAGCAAAAAGGACAGAAAACACAGAGTACCTCGAACTCCTTCGAGAACGTGTTGTTGGAGTGAAGGTCCGTGACGTGCTTGACAAATTCTTTCACTGGAAGAGCTGCATGTTCTTCTGCAACAGCATGAAAATTTCAGGACTGTGTAATATATATGCACTTAAAGTGTGTATGGTGTTTTGGCTGAAAAATGTGAAGAGAAACTGTGTGTGTGTGTGTGTGTGTGTGTGTGTGTGTGTGTGTGTGTGTGTGTGT
>JAAIIK010007811.1:0-11364 GCA_014706435.1 Silurus glanis | reverse complement strand
CAGAAAGAGGCACTACTGCACGTAATATGGGTGTTCCACTTCTGCCCAGAAATAACCTCTTTATATGCACATGTGTTTTATGTTTCCTATTCCAATTTAAATTCATTCACCTATTTATATTCATCAAGGTTTTTTTGCTAGGCTTTGCTGCACTGCCAGTGCAGAATCCATGAAACAAGAGATGTTCCAGGGATGTGAATAAAAATTTCTGCATGATTGTTTTTCTTAGGGGAAAAAAAAAAGAATGCTGTGTGCCGACATGGTGTATATTGCTGTGAAATTCTATTATCCGTGCTGTTGGCTGTTGTACCTGCACTTCAATGTATTGGCAGTGGTGAATATGCGTTGCAAAACTTTTGCTCGATAAGTAAGGCATAAAGCAAGATGGATCTTGCATATGGATATAATCAGTGACACGGTGTGATGTGGCCTAGATTTTTTTTATTGCCCATGTACCGCAGCATTACAATTTCTTGATAACTAAAAAAATGTTTACTAAAAAAAAACATGAAGCCCTTCCATCCTGAAAGGTTGTAGTAAAGTACTTGTTCTGGAGACTCCTTCCAAAAATGTTAAATAGCGTCCATACCTGGGTCCAAGAGAACAAAACCAACTATGATCACATGGTAGGAAGAATGATATACTCTGTGACACTAATCAATCATGTACATCTTTTTAATATATGTATGCAGAAGAGGGCAAAAGGCTCATTCCTCAGAGCAGCAGTATTAAAAGGTAAGAGGAAATGTGTCAAGCTTTCACCCTCCTTGGTTGGTAGATGTCATGTGACAAGGAAGAGCGAAACCAAATTGGGAGCAAATAGCACTTTTATATACAAGTCACAAAGTAATTTGTTCCTATGGAAATGATGACATATTCGAAATGAGTGCATTAATAAAAGCCTTGCAGACAAAGCTACTATCTGAGCCTTGCTGTTATACAAAATCTGAATCAGTAGTATGAAATTCCATTAATCACACCATCTGTCCCTGCTAAGAGATAACACGAAGCTGCTATAATTAATAACGTCTAAGTCATATAACACCATCTGTCCCTAGAGAGACTATGTCTAATGCCAGTAACGTACATCCTGATGTTAATCAATTCTTTTATCTCCGTCTGTGGTGCATTTTACGTGTATTTGCGCGTCCCATTTCAATTCAGCAAAGACTCTAACCTTCGACTGTTATTAAATGGAGTCCTACAGTGATAAATGCACACATGGTCTAGGGTTATATTCATTTTAAGTTCAATTATCTCTCGAGGTTTTAAAGTGTGTGTGGGAGAGAGTTGTTTACCGCCAGAATAACAGCTCGAGCTCGTTTCTTCGTGCTCAGGCTTGTCAGTCGGTGCTGAACTTCAGAAGTTCCTGCTGTATCAGCAGAGCTGTGCCGACCAGACAAGGCCATATTAAAGTAAAAACCAAGAAGACAACAGAACACCCTGCTCACTTCATTGCTCACCTGAACCTGCGCTAATTTATCATGCTGAGTGCCGGGCAAATTTCTCCGCCATGCTTGGTGCGAATTTAAGATAAAACAGTAACGCAATACTACTTTCATCATGGTAAATCTGCCCCAATTTAGAACTAAGCTAACAGACCAATTTTCAGGGGCAGTGAAAAATAGAAGTAAATGCTATTTTTTAGTTTCTAGCTTCACCACACTGGACTGAATTTATGGTTTATGCTGAGCTGTATCGCGATTGCTCTTCAGTAAAGGGAGTCCACAGTTCTTACATATTCTGATCAAAAGCTCAGGACTAATACAACTGACAAAGATTAGTGTTATTAATGTAATACTATCATTAGTGAGAGCTTCTTTTCTTATGTCGAGGAAACCCTATCCCTAACCTCCAGCAAATGCATACATATTGTCTACTTTTATAAACTATTCACAATTAAAGGTTGATTACCGTAATTTCCGGACTATTAAGCGCACCCATATATAAGCCGCACCCACTGAATTTTACAAATATTTTTATTTTGAACATAAATAAGCCGCACCTGTCTATAAGCCTACATGTCTACACTGAAACTAATGAACTTTACACAGGCTTTAACGAAAGACACGCTACACACGGTGTAACGGGTGAAATATGTTGCGCTTCCTTTAGGAGCATAGCGGTATTTTGGGAATAGCCTGGCACTGCATTTTTTTCCGGTATTACTGCGTGTGTGCAAGGCCGAGGAATATGTCCTTATTATTTTCTGATGCTCATTTCTAAGTTTCTTTGACTAACCCGTAACGCTATTGCCAAGAAAAATAAAAAAGCACAAGTTTTGCAAACCTGTCTGTGCTTATATGATTTCTGTTGCAACTGGAGTTAGCGAGCTATCCCATGACCCTAACTCAACGCGTTACAACGGCTTGTATCTAAACAGTAGCCTACCAAGAAAGTCATTGTTCACTGTCTTCCTCCTTCCTTTCACAACTATTTTTCTCGGGAGTTTATCTTTTGGCATCGTCGTGCGTTTAAAAAAAAAGTTTTTTCTCCCGATGCCGTGCAGCTCAGAACACAGGTGAGGTGCGTTTTTTCGTTTCCGTTCGGAAATTTCATTGGTCTAATGTTATGGGGTTCAGTTTTTTGGCTTGAAGTTTGTGAAACCGGGAAAAACCCAGGAAAAATTCATAAATAAGCCGCTTCGTTGTTTAAGCCGTGGGGTTCAAAACGGCGGAAAAAAGTAGCGCCTTATAGTCCGAAAAATACGGTATGTTTTCTATGCTGGAAAACACACTTTCCAGTCATGACATACCTGGGTTTTGTAAAGGATTTATTGCAATTGCGTAATACTCACCATAAACTGCAAAAAAAAAAAATCAGTGGAAGCTTAATTACAGTTACTTGTATTTATTTGACAAAAGCTATCTTTAAAACAGCTTAAAACTTTTGCAATATGCCTTTATAAATTATGTATAAATAAGTCAGTGATTATTAAATTGTAAACCTTGGCCAATTTACATAGAATAAGAATAAAATCAGGACATACTATGTCATTTTCCTGTGGGTTTTGTTCTTTTTTTTTTGGAAAATAAAATATCGTATATTATTATAATAGTTGTTAATATAAAGGAAGTCTATGACTAATGGTTGGCATTTACCTAAATGTGACGTTCACTGCTATTTAAATGCGGAAAATGTCTTTTTTTTTTTTTTTTTCCCGGAAAGTATATTTATAGCTTTGGTATGGCTCAGCTCTCTTTTAAGTAATAATCTATCAGGATTATGTTTTTACTCTTGTGACTAACATACATCCTAATTCACCTCAGAGAACATGAAAAAGTGCATGCTGCCTTGTTTTTGTCCTCATCCTCAAATCCTGGTGTTTTCTGTTCTCTTGAGACGTGAGATCATGAGAAATGAGAACACATGCTTGTAAGAAGAAATACAAGGACCTGCAAACACAGGATCAGTCTGTTCTCATCCTACAGTAATACACACACACACACAGCAATTTTTAATAATAAAACTGAAAAAAGTATTCATGTCACCTTTAGTGAGACAGTAAAGGTTTATAAAGTGTGTATGTGAGTTGTCATAAAGACGATATTCAGTAATTCATATGTCATGATGATGTACATTATAATAGGGATGTAACTGAATATAAATATGTTGGTTGAAACGAATAGATACAAGAAGCTTTCAGTTCAAATTAATGGGAGTTTTTTTATTTTGAGGAATGTATGAGAGATCAGATATGAAGCTTGCAGGTCAAAGAAAAACCAGAAGCGACATACAAGACATTTACAGCAATCTTAATAACTGACTGATCAGACTAAATGACACTACTGTTTTGTGTAAGTTTCTCTCTGCAGTTAAGACGTAGGACTTCTGATCTGACTGATATGATCTGATCTTTCTTCTGATTAGAAGGTCGTGAATTCAAATCCTGGGCTCCACCAAGCTGTCACTGCTGGGACCTTGAGCAAGGCCCTTAACCCACAACAGCTCAGTTATATAAATAAAAACATTAGATAACTGTCAGTCATTCTGTAGATGTCTGCCAAATGCTGTAAATGTAAAGGTTAGGGAATGCTGTGGGCAGATACAAACAAAAATAATAACTAGTTGAGACTTTTTGCAGAAGTTGAGGAACTGTCAGAATTCACATATAATGTTGATATTCCTATATGCAGGATTTTTCAGTGTTTGCCGGAGCGTATTTCTTTCTTTCTGTTTTTATATTCTAAGCCATTCTAACTTTTTAAACCCTGATACGTATATTTAGACAGATTCACATCCAAAAAATGTCAAAAAGAAGTTCGATTTGGTGAACGACACCTACAATTTGTTGGAATATGCCCAAATGTAAAGTATATGTACATTTATTTTAGTGTTAATGTCAGTATGAAGCCTAAATAGCATCACCCTTAAGTAATATCTCTTGTTCTTTATGTATCAGTAATTAGCATTCAGTGGAAATGTTTACTTGCGGCAGCATTTTAGTGGCGCAGTTAAAAGGCATCCAGAAAAAAAAACTTTTTAGAGAGCAGGTGTAATTTGTTGGTTAATGCCATCAGACTAATTTAGTTGGGCACTAGCAAACTTTTTTGCATTTGCACTCTGTTGTCAAACGTGCGGATGATCCGCTGTGGCGACCCCTAATGGGAGAAGCCGAAAGAAAGTTTGAAATAAAATAAAACATAACGATCGAAATCAATGGATAGAAATATTTAACTCTACGCACGTCAATACAATTTGAAAATTGTCAAAGACAAATATTTGATTGGATATCAACACAACTTACCTTTATAAAATATTAGAAGCCCTTTTTAATGATCATAAACAAGTTTGAACTTACCAAAGACAGGTAAAATCAGCTGCATACATATATAATACAACCATTTGCCTCCTGCTGAATCTCACCCACCTTTTCTTATAGTTAAGAAAAGATTCTTCCTGTCTGGCATTTTTTGTGTGTGTGTGTGTGTGTGTGTGCGTGTGTGCGTGTGTATCTCGGAGGAGAGGCCAGTTGATGGATGGTGTTTCATGCACCAAGAACACGCTTGCTTGTTCTCAGTAGCTTTTTTTTGCATAGTCATGAAGGTGTTGAAAGGAAAACAACACAGCAGGAAACATTACAGCTTGTAAAAGAACAGAAGCATGCGTTCTACTGCAGAAGCCTTCCGCAAATTATTCACACAACAGAAATGAAGCCCGTTTGCACAGGACTTTTTTTCTACTTTAATTTTTTACTTTTCTTTGTACTGTCGCTCTGCAATTGATTATCTGGTGACTTAAGTCCAAAATTCACAGCGATATTTATGTGGGGAAATTGAAATGTATGCATACACAGTTTCTGCAACTGCTTAAGATGATTTGAATTGCAATTTTGTCACATCAATTGAAGATATCACTTGTTAAACTGTACACTTTATGGACAAAAAAATTGTAGACATCTCACCATAGGATTCGTTTGTTCTTTTTGATCAAGTCATGTACATTTAGTCCCAGTTTGCTGTTATAATAACCTCCACGCTTCTGGGAAGACAACATTTTGAAGTGTCCCTGTAAAGATTTTAGGGTTGAGTAGGGTTAAGTCAGAGATTATATAGCAGGCTACTCAAGATCTTCTAGTCCAACCCTTGAAAACTCTTCATGGAGCTCACTTTGTGCACATTGGCATTGACCTATACAATTGTGTTCCTCCAAATTTGTGATAACAGGTTGGGGAAGAACCGTATATGGCTGGAAAAATGTCAGATGTCCCATTACTTTTGTCAATTGCTATACAATACTGTGCTACATCGGGCTAAGGTAGTTGCAGAGAAATAGCAAACCTATATATGAAATAGGTATAATTGAGGGTAATTCAGTTATATGAACAGGAATGTAGGCAAATGGTGTGGGTGTTGTCCACAAATCCAAGGTCTAGTCCTTGGTGTTCTCCTGGTTGAGGGTCTGTGCGAAGAGGTTCTTTCTGTTTTATCTCTGGGTTGCTGTTCAGGGGATGGAAGCACTTTCCTGACCTAAAATGTTAGACTTCTCCATTGTTCAGATGCATAAGATCTTGGCCTTGTTCCAACACTCTGCTATGGTGCTTCACGTCATGATGCCCTTAATTGTAGTTCATTGGCACCTTACAGGACAGTTTAAAGTACCTCAAGACACTGATGGTCCTTCTTCACTATAGTGATAATGTGACAAACAGCCATGCAAGGTCATGAATGATATGGACATCAAGGTACAATGAAGTCTGTAGTAAATCCTTTGTTTTCTTGATGATGAGGAGTGGGTTGCTCTTCTGCCACCAATTATCCAGGCTTTTTATCTCTTTCAAGTAGGCCTCATCATCTGCGCACATTCAGATTAGGCAAATAACCTGTGTGTGGTTGTCTGAGTGGAAACAGCAGTTTTTCAACAGCATATAGGTCACAGCTTGAAAAACCACAAGCACTGTAACCCCGAAAATATATCAGGAATAGAAAATAATGTACTGAAATAATAAATTGTTGTGAAATGTAATAAAATGCAAAAGAAAGACTAATGTGATCAAGTATTAAGAAAAAGATACCATGCATTAAAATAAACATATAACCAGAGTGGCTTATATTGGTACTAGTTGTAATTCTCACATATATTATTCACATTTAAATTTGATCTAAATATCCTTATTATTTAAGTGCTTATAAAGTAGCATTTAATTGAGGACATTTTAATATTTCTTACATTTAGATTGAATTGTGGTAGTCAAAGGCAAAGTCTGGAAGACCTATAAAACTCTTAGCTAGCCATGTGTAAGGCAAAGTTTTAGACCCTTCAGAAAGGTTTAGCGTCAATTCAGTTCAACTTAATTTTATTTGTATAGCACTTTTAACCATGAACATTGTCCTGAAGAAGTATAACAGAACTAGATTACAAATATACATTTTAAATGGATGAATTAGCCCCTATAAGATACCTAATATCCCTAATGAGCAAGCCATTGGCGAGGAAAAACTCCCTGAGATGGTAGCTGTCCTGGGATTGGTGGTATACTCTCCTGTTCTGTACTGTTGCTTGCACAAACATTATCTGCATGGAACAGCCATCATTTACATCTGTGGCATTTAGCAGACGTACAAAAGTGCTTTGAGTCTTTAGCAATGAATAAATCTACAATGGTATGCTAGATTACAAACGTAATATAAATCAGACTATAACTCTTGATTTTTACAAAGCAAACTTAAAAAGTGCTAATTTAAGTGTTTCAGGAAGAGGAAGGTCTTCAACCGTTGCTTGATAGCCAGGGACTCCACTGCTAGGACATCTAGGGCAAGTTCATTCCACCACCTCGGTGCCAGAATTGAGAAGAGCATTGAAGTTTACTTACCTCTCGTTCTGAGAGAAGGTGGTACCAGTCGAGCAGTGCTGGAGGATCTCAGACAGTGTGGTGTAGTGTGAGGTGTGATGAGGTCTCTTAGGTAAGATGGTGCTGGTCCATTTTTGAAGCAACCACATCTGATGTATGCTAATAACAATCTATGCAAGCCAAAATAAATTTGGGAAGCAACGCTGTGAATTGATGAAGTAATAGTGGAACATTCACTTTATTGTATGGTGTGATGAACCCTACAAATTAAGAAGTGTGAATCAGTAGGTGTAATTCACGCTTTTAGTTCAGTTCACGAAATGCGTTCACGTCTTAAAAAATGATTCTTATCAAACGTCCTTTTGGTTGAGAATCCTATTTTCTAAGGTGGCATCATCATTAGATATCTTTTTTACTGATTTCACAATGAAATCAATTAAAATCTACAGTCTTCTTTTGTTTAAGTCTGTCATCCTCACAAGCTTTGTAGCTATGTAAATTCAGCCAATGCTATGAATGCAATTATGTGCAGTAGATATTCTATATCTGTATCTAATTAGATTTTTTTGTAATTCATTTTGTTGTTGTAGCTTCTTACTTTTTTTTTTTTTTATCAGTAAATCCTGCCAATTACAACACATGCCTGTTCCTTGGAGGATGAGACAGTGAAGTGAAGAGGGTTTAGCCTGGCTGTTGAATTCAATAAGGCTCTCTGGGCATACACTAAATGAGAACAGTAGAAATGGATTTCAGTAGAAAGCAGCACATTCTGCACGCCAATGCGACACAGTCAGCAAAGAAAAAGCTGAAAAGAGATTACAGCAAAACGATGATCCAAAGCATACCTTAATGTCCATTACTGAATGTGTCCAAGAAACTTTTGGAATGGCCTTCACAGTCCCCTGACTCAACATCAATAAAAATATGTCGGTAGAGTTTTAACATGCTGTGCATGAGAGGCAGGCCAAGAATTTTTCAGAACCTGAAGTGTTCTGTAAGGAAGAGTAAGTGGAAATTCATGGAACAAAAATAGAAAAGACACCAAGCTGGCTACAATCAGTGGTTGCCAAATGAGGTTGTTATTTTAATGAGGCACTAATTCAAGGTTATGAGGGCAGTGTCAATCAAGCGTGGGGAAAAAATTATATTATGTACTTTCTATTGTTCTCAAATGCCATTCATTTTTTTTACCCTATTTACAGCCAAAAAATGTATTTCAGTGTGATTTAATTGCAATGTGTCTAAATATATGGTCCTTGTGGCAGTCAGAATCACAAAAATGATATATACAATGTTTTTATAACAATCTAAATAGCGCTTCTGTAGTTACGGCTAAGGTTTGAACACCACTGTGTGCATTCTCAGAACTAACTCCTCACCACATACACACTCAGAGTGTCTGAAATTCGAACTCGTGGTCCAGTGAACTGATGCAACTCATGCATAAGTCATTGGTTCAAATGTCTCCAAGATTATACCACAGATTCAGTCATTTTAATTTACTGCCCTATTCAATGACCTCAGTCAGGAAAATGTCATATACATCTATTATTTATCAAGACGAAGCTGACGTGCTGCACTTTATCTACCGATCACAAAAATATGTCTCCAGGGTCCTGGCTTGTGTCCTCATTCTTGTAATATATTCTAAAGAGATAGATTCTTGGATGAGGAAGCTCTTATCTCTGGAAGGCATCCTGCAAATTGTCGTCTGTACTTAATGACGCTACATGGTTCTTTGCTGGTTATGTTTCTTCCCAGCAAGTATGAACACCTTTATACACTGCTGATAAAAAATACTATAATAAAACGTATCTATTTTTATTCACAATATTAACAGACATGGCAGTTTTTTGGATGCACTTAGAGTATTTTGTGTGAAATACCTATTTTGCAAAGACGAACAACAACACTGAATAATTAATGTATCCTGAGTTAAGTGTAATTAGGTAAGCAGTAGATCTTCAGAAATTTATATTTCCCTTTATATTTTCCCTTTTTAAGACATGGGTGGCTACTTACTTTTTAAGACATGCTTAACATTTTCCAGTAAACCAGAAGAGATATTTTGTCACCTGACTTACAATTTTTTTTGTATTGTCTGTAGTAAAACGTATTTCTCCAGAAACATGAGTTGGATTGTGCTTTTTAATTATCTTGCAATCTCTTTGTTTTTTCTCTTTTTTAAAGTAATGCCTCCTAGTAATGCGACTGTAGAACAGGCTGTATTCTCAGACTCAGGCAAATGTAATCTCCTATGATCATACTGTATGTGTCTATTATTATTAGTATTTGCTGGCAGGAAAAAGTCATTTGGAAATCAGAAAGAGATAATTAAAATGCTTAGCAAGTATATTCAGGTGTGAATATCAATATCATGTGTGATGCTTCTGAGACTTTGGATTTGTTGCAAATAATAAGCATTTGCTTTTTCCGCTCTGTATTTCTCAATATTACAGTTGTATGCAAAAGTTTGGGCACCCCAGAGTTGATTTTTCAAGTGAACAGAACACAGCCGGTCCATCAAACTATATAACTATAACTATAACTATTAAAAAAAGAAAAAACATATATATATTTAAAAATATATATATATATATATATACACACTAATATACAGTGTTGTGCTAGTTACTAAGAAATAGTAACTATTTACAGTTACTAGTTACTTCATTTAAAAAGTAACTGAATATATCACAAGAATTTCAATAACAAAAAAAGCTGAATAATATATTCAGAATCAAGAACTAAAGTGACTAAAAAGTTTTTGTTTTTATGCTCAACTAAAGTGAAATAATGAGCATATTTCCACTTTGAGAAACTCGTCTTGCTCTCGCCTCGACTCGCCATTACTGCCGCACAGACCTGAATAAACGGAGACACGGCCACAGTGTGTCTTCTTCGTGTTTACAGTGGTTCATCCACCAATCCTACAATGCGTCTCTGCTGTAAACAGGTTAGACTGTAGGATACACTTCAGCCAAAATTAATTCATTTAAAAAAGTCGGAAACGCGTTACAGTATTAGTTACTGTCAAAAGTAACTGCGTTACAGTATAATATATATATATATATATATATATATATATATATATATATATATGTGTGTGTGTGTGTGTGTGTGGCGGGACGGTGATTTGTAAGAATTGACACTAGTGTACAACTAGAACAAAAAGCAGACTACGCCACCCCGTTTCTATGAACGGGTAAATTTAGACCCAAAATAGAGCACACAGGTTTGTTTCCACTAACCACAGGGGACATGAATATAAATACAAAACTACTTTTATTTTACAATAAGGATGATTAGTTAAAATGTAGAAAACTGTTGACCAGGCAGGAATGAAATAAAGGAAATAAAATACTTTCAGGCTGAGGCTTACCAGTAGGGTGGCTAGCTGCACAGTGAGTATCTTAAGACACACCACTCACCCCAGTATGCTCCGCACAAACACACACACTCACACTAAGTGAGGGAGATGCAATGGTCACGGCAAAAACACTCTGAGAGAAACACCACCACCACAGGGTCAAAGCAGCTAGCTTCCCTCACTGGAGGCCTTCAGCTCCTGAAATAAACAAAAACAAACAAGAGTATAAAAACACAATTAATCAAAACACACATACAATTCAACAATTTGCATTGGATCAAGTTCAAACCATGGATGACAAGTATGGACCATTTACTGGCCACAAAGGTTCAAACAGAGAGGAATTAACATACCTGGAGTGAAAGACAGCCTGTACCCAACAGCAACGTCGCGTCAATCCTAAACACAACCTGGCTACAAACCAATATTCACACTTAGTTACATAAACTATATTTACACCAATATTTACACTTAGTGCATAAACACTAGCAGCAACGTTAGCTAGTTACATACCTCCCGCAAAGCTGCGTGCACACGGCCACAAACGACAATGATTGTATCATGCACACTCAGGTGGCATAAACTACGTCTTAAATATGCCTGGAACGGCAGCCAATAGGCTTTCACACCAGTCATTCAGGCGACAGTCACGTTAAAAAAAAAGGCGGTACCTAAGTGACAACCACGTTTACTAGGGCGGTAC
>JAAIIK010007802.1:1875-9375 GCA_014706435.1 Silurus glanis | reverse complement strand
CTGAACCTAAACAAACAACCACAAAACCCAACCCTGATAACGAGTAAAAGGTGAGGCTACAAAACATGTGAGAGTGTCATGTGAGAGTGAAGTGGCTGATTGGGATCATCCTGATATTGATTGATTTTCTAGAACAACAGCCGTATCTATAGAGCACCACTAAAACTCAGGATTATGTTCAGATGTTCTTAATGTGCTAATATATCATCATTTCTCTAGTAATAGCTCATTCACAGGGACCTGTATATGAGAGAGAGAAAAAGGGGAGACTCTAGTGAGAAAACAACGGACTACAGCTGCGTTAACAGGAAATCATGCAAAACTGACATTTTATCATATTAAATATGTAAATGTAACTATAAATGGATAGAAATTACATCCTGTTTTTTTAACTAGTAAATAATTCCTGTGGTTTAAGAGGAATTGAAAGGTTCAGAACAGGCTGTCGTTAGAAAATAATTAACACCCACATGACAGTGTTTATTTTGCTATAACCACACATCCTGACACACACATATACTTATTAATACTTATTATTCAGCATGCTTGGTGTCTGAATTCTGCTTTGACTGGTATTCAAGAAAACAAATTGAATCTTTCTAAGTTATGAAATCTATAGCCTTCAGTTCAGCAGTGTGCATGTCTACATGTCAGATTCATCACACACTTGACTCATAGACATGGCGCCGAATATTAGTCAGCGGTATTTGTGGTATTACAAGTGTGAAATGTTACTCTGTTCAACAAATATTCTGTCAATTCCACCTGCTCTGAACACACCTGTCACCACAACTTTCACTTCCACCATCCCTCTTCATTAGGGAGCGTTAGTTCCTAGTCTCTGTGTGTCATGAGAGCTCTACCTGCTGGTCAATGCATCACACTGCAATGCTACTGCATTTTAAACACAATGTTTAACAACTACATGTGCAAGCAGGTACTCTAACAGGATTAGCATTGATTTGTCCCATTCATAACCATACACAATTCCACATGCAGTGCGTGAATGCATAATGGAAACATACCAGTTCACCAAAACACTCTAATCATGATCCCTCCAGATCTGCTTGTTTACCTATTTGCAAATGGCTTAACTTAACAAACAAGCTTTCAACCTAAACTTGAACAGTGAGACTTTATCTAAGTCACTAATTGGAGGACTGTTCCATAACTGTGGGACTTTGTATGAGAAAACTCTGCCCCCTGCTGTAGTCTTCATTATTCTAGGTACTAACAAAGAGCCTGCACTTCCCTGTTTGAAGTAGACAAATCATAAAACACATCAAATAGCCAATGAGTGTGGACAAGCTGAGGTGATGCGGCCATATCTTTTGGACTAATAAACATAAGGATTCTTACTGCTGCATTCTGGAACTTGATGTAAGGCATTAGAATAGTTCAACTGAGAGAGGAAAAATAAAGCATGAACAAATTTTCTTCTGCCTCGCGCAATGACATATTTCTTATTCTAGCAATATCTTTTAAATAAATCACACTAAGCTCTTTTACTGCTGCATATGATGTTAAAGCTTATTAGCTGAGTGTGGAACTATTACAAATATCTGTATATCACAGCAGAACATATGGTAGCTTTAGCTTATCTCTTTTTATAAAATGAATAGCCTTATTGTTGAGCTCCAGTCTAACCGCCCTGTCTGCAACGCAAGAGTCAAAATCTACATAATGAAACGTTTTTTCGATACTGAAATGAAAAACACTTGACAAATACTGTTTACTGGACCACGCCTGCTGTGCATCACCCGCATCACAAGCTTAAAGGTCACCTTGAAACTCCATACAATCTCATCCATATAATAGCATTGCTTTCTATACTATACTGAGAAAGATCAGCACAGATCCTGTGTAATTCCTCAGTGGTCCATCCATCCTCTTCTATCCATAAGAACAGATCCCATAGCACATTCCTCCTCAGGCTTGTTAGAGAGTTCAGTGGTGGAAACAAGCTACATCGTGGTCTTAAAAAAGAAGGATGATGCCAGTGGTCTACAGTAAGGATTCGAGGTGGCAAGAATTCTTTTCAGAATTTCAGTTAAAGAAATATAAACTTCTGAAATTTGAAGATTAGCCAAATAAGATTGTGTTCAAATTATGTTGAGAAAATGATGGTGTTAAAAGATGAGTAAAGTCACCATTTAAATAATAATTTGTGTATCGCACTTTTCATATCACATTCATTTCAGACTTATCGATATATCGACTTTATACATCGCTATTTGGTGAAGTAAAAAGAGAGAATGGTGTGTGTCTATAGACGGGTTCATATTTTATAAAGATATATTGGTGTGTACGTTAATGAGTAAGGAATGAAAGAAAGAGACATGCTGTTGCCGTAAAATAACCACTGAGGTGGACTTACAAAAACATATTTTCTGATAGCAGCACATTCCCAGTTAAACTATTTCTCTCATAACACAGCATTTTGCCAACATAAACAAATTAGCTTATTTCTTTCATTAAAGTACGTATGTTTAATATTTAATGTTGTTGAAACAAGTTAGTTCTTGTCATTGGCCATGATACAACAGTTTTAATGTAAACCAGACTCTCTTAAAAATGCTACCGAAGCATTCAAAGCATCACAGCCAGTTTCTTCCCACAAGCCACCAGACTCCTCAGTACAACGAGACTAATCTAATACACACATACACACTTTCACTGCAATATTTTTGCACAAATACCTGGTGCTTAATGATCGCCAAACGTTCCATCTACAGTGTTTATTATATTGAGAATTCATTTGCACTGTCTCAGACTGAACTGTGTATTACTCACTGTTACAGTCTGATTGTGGCGTGTTGTTGTACTTACTGTTTGCATATGTAACATCAAATTTATTGTATGTGCGTCTGTTCTTGTTAGTTTTGTGTTACGTGGTTGTATGTAGTACTTTGGTCCTTGAGGAATGTATTTTGGTGTCACTGTGTACTGTACTTTTTTGGCTGAAATGAAAATAAAAGTCACTGAATTTGGCTTGACTTGACATGAAGGTTTATAAAAATGTCTCCTCACACAAAACCAAGCTTTCCAAACTCATTCATGTGGAGTTTCCTCTGCACAAGTCCCGGTGCTAGCTGTTACAGCACAGACTATGCCGAGCACATAGATATAAACCTGGGTTTTTACTCCTGAGATTTCAGGAGCGCTATAATATCATTTCATTAAAACCAGCTCCTGCTTTTGGGCACATTTAGACAACTTTCATTTCTTCATATATACTCCAAAGGTTGTCCGTTTTCAAACATGACCACTATCTGCCTATTCCAGTCTTCCTAACTCACCACAAAATGCCTTCAATACCCCTGCCATTAACCCATGCTCCTCATGGTGAGAACAATGTGTGAACATGCTGATACTCTCCTCCGAGAACGATTAAAGCTCAGCCTCGTCACTCAGTACATCAGCCTCCAGACCTTGTATGGGCCATGAGATTGTCAGATGGATCTGTCTGTCCCTCTAGTTTTAGCCTAAGAGGTCTGGATGTGGATATAAAACCAACTGGAGTTTATTTCCCTCTGCCTCATTTCACATCTTCCTTCTCATCCATCTGATCCGGCTGCTTTTTAACATGGCACCAAAAAAAGTAGAACCAAAGAAGGAGGTGAATAAAACGTCTGAACCGGAGAAGCCAAAGGAACCTGACTTTGACCCGAAGAACATTGCAGTGAGTAATTCAGATGATAAATAGTTCATTATAGATGGATCAGAGAAATCATTAATAAAGTTCTAAAGAAGAGATAGAGCTTTATTCTATCGCTTCCTATTCGTTTTCATTTTGTTTCAAAAATGCAACCAGGAGAGAAATAATATTTTTCTACCATTGTTAAATGTACCAGTTCACTATATAGATTTCAGTATTTATTTATTTTTATCTGTAAGGTTGTGTTTTAATCTTCATCATCACTGGTGTACAGTAAATTCTTTCATCTGATTGGTCAGAAAATAATTATCCATTATTATTGCTGTACTAAAAGCTTGTTTGCTGTCATTATCATGGTGGATGCTCCATATACCAAAGTACAAAACTTGGTAATATTTTGTTTAGCATTTTTGGGAGAAGTCTCCAGTTTCAGCGCTTTGCAACGGTCTGAGGTAAAACTGTATCTCCATATAAGAGGAGTACAGCATAATGTTGATAACAAAAACTTGGACCAATTACACCACCCTGTCATTAATTCTTTTCCTATAACAATTCAGGAAATTATAATGATTTACTGTTTGGATTGCGAGAGACAGTGTGTAACACTGAGTGGAATCTTCTGATATGGCTTGGCCAGAGGTCATTGGTTTCCCATTTTCCTCTCTGAAAATTCAAGATCTTAACATCTGCTTTCACAGATCTGCTTTTCCAGAGAGATACATTCCATCCCAATAAGTCCAAATAACTCCACTGGCATTTTATTTAGAATATCCACTGCAGTCCGCATGTCTCTCCATTCCATGTTCCTCTACATCCTTCTACACAATTGCTGTTGAGCTCTCTTGTTGGAGTCTAACAAGCCTGTGATCCAGGATTAACCCAGTCTTTTCTCTAGGGATGGAGCAGAAGGATGGAGTTTCACAGTCGCTCCCCTAATTCTAAAAACAGCTGTCTGTTATTCTTAGATTGTGTAATTGGTGGTGGAAATGCGGGAATGATCCCGAACAGGCTGCTTCTTCTCAAGGGTATGGTGAGCTGTAGCACTGATGAGTGCAGGGCAGACAGTTGGGTAGCATTTGGTAGAGACTTAGTGAGAGTGGTTCTTCCGCTCCGGCTCTCGCAGAAACTCAGAAGTTGCTCACGGTATTCCGCGAGTGGCCACAACATTAAGTTCAAATCTCAACCCTGTTAGAAACCCACGTTCGGTCTTCCAACTAGGAACTGAGGGTTCCTTGAGAGTTCTTCGAATGTCTTGGATGAGTGTTTGCTCGTTCTTGAGTTCTCTGATAGCAAAACACTCTGGTGTTGTTTCCTACATTAAATCTTTAAGGTGTCCTCTAAGGTATAAACTGAATAACTATTAAACAATACTTTTGTCCACATAGTGCAGATGACCAAATGAGAACAGATAAGGAAAACTAATATGGACCAATCCAAAAGATCAACATGTTGTCTGTTTCCTTTCTTCTTAGATTGAGTTCACAGCAGATCAGATTGAAGGTAAGATTATACTTGTTTAATTGTGGTCCTTTTGCCAAACTCATGTACATATTATACTGTTTTATCTCAATAATTTGTGGATTAAAATATCCTGCTATAAAGATCTGATCTCAACCCTATTAAACACCTTTGGGATGAATGTGAACACTGACTGCACACCAGAAGCCTCCTCACCTTCTCACCTACATCAGTACCTGACTTTACTAACACCCTTGTGGTAGAATGAAATCGCACAAATTTCCACAAGAACATTCCAAAATCTGGTGGAACATTTTTCTCTGAAGAGTAGAAGTTATAACAGTAAATGGGGACTGAAGTGGAATGCGATGTTTAAAAAACACCTTATATATGGTGTCTTATGCTCAGGTGTCCACAAACTTTTAACAATATAGTGTATCATCTACTGAGGACCATTTAGGAGACCTGTTATAAAGATAATGTCCTGTTTTAACTTTTTATTATGGGTTTATTCTCTGTTCTGACAGAGTTTAAAGAGGCCTTCATGCTGTTTGATCGAACACCTAAAGGAGAAATAAAGATTTCTTATGGTCAGTGTGGAGATGTGATGAGAGCTTTGGGCCAAAACCCTACCAACGCTGAGGTCATGAGGGTGCTGGGTAAACCCAAACCTGAAGGTCAGAGGTTCAAGGCTGCTGCAGTTGCACTTTTTGGTTTATATTGTCACTTTTTTAAATCTAGATATGATCTAATTATCATTTAAGGTCCTGAATTAAAAGCGATCAGTGTATCTGATTGTCTCCTAACTTTATCTTCAGAACTGAACACCAAGCTCATGGACTTTGAGACGTTCCTGCCCATGTTTCAGCACGTGTCCAAGTCGAAGGACCGTGGAACATTTGAGGACTTTGTGGAGGGTTTGCGAGTTTTTGACAAAGAAGGAAATGGCACCATAATGGGAGCAGAGCTTCGCCATGTTCTACAGACTTTAGGTAAATACATTCAATTGAATTTGTAGAGCGCTTTTAAGCGTGGAGATTGTCACGGTGCAGCTTTACAGAAATAAATGATGCAATAATCAAATGTGATTGACAAGTAAAATATCGACATGAGTGATTTCCCCACATGAGTGGTTGCTCCAGGGTTCATTCAGCTCTACCAGGCATTCACTTGAACTAGGAGACCCAAACCTGTTCCAGCATGACAATGCCCCTGTGCACAAAGCCAGTTCCATGAAGATCTACTTTACATGGGTTGGAGTGGAAGATGTCTTGCTATAGAGCTCCAACTCTATGAAACCCGGCCTCCTCACCTTCTCACCTACATCAGTACCTGACATTACTAACACTCTTGTGGCTGAATGAGAACAAATCTACACAAAATCAAGTGGAACATCTTCCCATTAGAGTGGAGTTATATTATAAGAGCAAATGGGGACTAAATCATATGTCAAATGGGGAGCATATCTCAATCTTATTGTCAGATGTCCACAAACTCTTTTCCATATAGTGTACGTGCTTCACTTTCAGCAACATTATAAAAAAAAGGTTGTAGTCGGTGTAGTGAAATGTGCATTGTAGTGAATCCAGTCCATTTCCTGTAGGAGAGAAAATGACAGAACAGGAAGTTGAACAAGTGTTAGCAGGACAGGAGGACGCCAACGGCTGTATCAACTACGAAGGTAACATCACTGCTTTAGCCTTATTCTGGATCATATCCTTCAAAAATACAACTGCATCATATGAAGGATTATTGTTTTTTTTTTCTTACAGCTTTTGTCAAATACATCATGGCTGGATAAATGAGATATCAAAGGTGAATCATTGGAGATACGACATAATAGGATGGATTGTCTCCAGTGTAGTGGAGCATGTATCTGATACACACTTGTGTCTCTTTCAGGATTCAATCCTGCAGTGTCCAGAAGTCACAAACACACTGGGGAATAAACACATATGCCTACAAAACATTTATTTTTGCCCCAAAATGTTTTTCCTTTTTAAATATTTATGTTATGTTCTTGAATAAATGGTTCGAATAAATTGTGTAGTGATGTTCGTGTGGGTTTGTTTCAGGTTCTCAGAGTTTCATCTACAACCTGAATTCCTGATATTTACCAAATATTTTTAGTCTCTTTAGCACCCCCATCAGGCCACAGCAAAAACTACAATAAATGTTATATGTCCTGCACTTCTAACTCCATCAGCAAAAAAAACACAAAACAAAAAATACAAAAAGGGAAAAAAAATCTAATTTCTACAATTAACAAAAGATTAAGAGAATTGGATATCAACATACAATATCTCATTTTCACTTCGCCCTTTATTACATATAGATTCTCTCTCTCTCTCTCTCTCTCTCTCTCTCTCTCTCTCTCTCTCTCT
>JAAIIK010007786.1:277-11800 GCA_014706435.1 Silurus glanis | reverse complement strand
GTGTGTGTGTCTGTGTGTGTGTGTGTGTGTGTGTGTGTTTGGGTATGAGTGTGTTTTGGTGCATGTGTTTGAATGCGCGTGTGTGTGTGTGTGTGTGTGTGTGTGTGTGTGTGTGTGTGTGTGTGTGTGTGTGTTTGGGTATGAGTGTGTTTTGGTGCATGTGTTCGAATGCGCTTGTGTGTGTGTGTGTGTGTGTGTGTGTGTGTGTGTGTGTGTGTGTGTGTGTGTGTGTGTGTGTTTGGGTGTGTGTGTGTGTGTGTGTGTGTGTGTGTGTGTGTGTGTGTGTGTGTGTGTGTGTGTGTGTGTGTGTGTGTGTTTGGGTATGTGTGTGTTTTGGTGCATGTGTTTGAATGCGCTTGTGTGTGTGTGTGTGTGTGTGTGTGTGTGTGTGTGTGTGTGTGGGCAAGAGTGTTTGTGTAATAAGTTTAGTGTGTAAATACAGTGGCCTTCAATATTATATGGCCATTTTTTTATGTCCAGTTTATTCTGGTTGTCACATTAATGTAAAGTTCTGGTGAATGTTTACGCTGCTGTGGGATGGAAGTAAAAGTAACTGAATACCTGCATCCATTGAGAATGAGCCTGAGATCAGCTAGCTGAATGTAAGAGTGAAGGGAACTGGTCCTCATCATTATTAATCATTCCCCTCTTTAACTGTGTGCTGCAGAGACAAAAAGACCAAATATGGAACCAGAAAATTAACATTGTTTTTTATTTTGTTGAAGTTAGCAAAACTGCCATCTGCAGGGTTACCATCTATGATGATCTCATGTACTTCAGATTGTCCATGTGATGCGGTCCTCAGCAGAAGCAAATGGTTTCTGATTGATGAGAACACCATTGAGAATTACATCATCAGGATGGATCATGTGATCCCTTCAGATCAGATCAGATCCTTTATCTATGACGTATACACAAATGCTGGAATAAACCAGACCTTAACCCTGAGACTGTCTGAGTCCAGAACAGGAACGTCAACAGCAGCACGAGCGAAAGTGGGAGTGCTGCACACAGGTGTTACGTGGAAAACAAACCCCATCCAGCTATTTCTCCTGTCCATCCTGTTCCTCAATGTCTGCACCCTGGACAATACACTGGACAACATGTGACTCCAGCAGAGCACACGACGTGAGTTTGGAGACTGCTGTGTGTTTGTTTGGAAGGAGACATGGCTCAGAAACAGAGATCTAGATGCCTCATTTCGTGCTGACAGAAATGCAGCTCTGTGCTGCTCAGTACTGCTAAAGTTTTTTACTCTTAGATGCAGATCCTTTTATTTAACCCTGGAATCGTTGTTGTAATCTGAGTGTACGTTCCTCCGAGCACGAAGACTAAGGAGGCACTCTGTGAGCTGCAATGGGTGACTGGTGAACTGCATAATGAACAACCCGAAGGACTGTTTAGTCACCAGAGATTTCAACCATGCAAATCTCAAGACAGCGCTCTCGAAATTCCATCAGCATGTGGGCTTTGCAGCAAGAGCACATTCAACGCTGTTTACACAAACATTCCCAGGGCATACCATCCAGAGCCTTCCGGCACCTTCATGCTAATCCTAGCATAAAACGTAGCAGGTAAGAAACCTAGCCAGCAACAGCCATCTCTAATCTTCAGGACTGTTCAGGGAGACTGACAGTTACTTTACTAACTAGGAGGAAGACAGTAACCAGCTACATCACCAAGTGTGTCAGTGTCTCCAAAAGCATCATTTCACACTCAAAACCAGAAACCGTGGATGACAATGAGGATACATGCACTAATGAGGACCAGAGACTCCGTCTTCAGAGTGGGTGAAAAGAACTAAGAGCAGCAAGGACCAAACTGCCCTGGCTATCAGAGAGGGAAAACGTGCAGACACCCACAGAATCCTCAGCCTTTTTCTGCACAGTGTCAGTACGTGGCACAGGTTACGCGTGACTTTGACGACTCCCTTCCAGATGTGCTGAACAACTTCGACATTCAGTTTAAATGCAGAATGACGTGGCAGCAGGAAGGAACCCACACCTCCTCCAAACAACCAGGTGTGTGATGTTTTACCACAAGTCATGTGAGGAAAGATCTATGGAGAGTGAACCCACTAAAAGATGCTGGACCATTGCTTCAAGACCACCACCACTGTCCACGTGCCGGAGAAGTCTTCAGTGTCCTGTCTCAATGACCACCGTGTAAATCAAACAACCTGTCTGTGAACATCGAGAAACAAAAGGTGAAAAGAAGAAAGATGCACATTTACATTACAGCACAGTGGAATTCTTTCTTCACATATACCAGTCATGAATTCCAGGGTTCTTAAGGGCCTTGCTCAGGGGCCCCAAGACTGGCAGTTGGCGATACCGAGGCTTGATTGCTGCTAAATCACCAAATATTTACATATACACAAGTTTTATAGATCGTGCCATGCACTTTATTCCATATTTCCCCCTGTGCACTGGTCTGCACTGCACTGCACTATCTACAGTAATGTTTGTTACAATACGATCTTCTTACCTGCTAATGTCCTAGTTAGTTTCTTTGTTTCCTATTCTTCATGCTGTTCCATTAACCCCTCTGTCCTGGAGGGTTGTGGTTTCTTCTCACTGTACAAATTGTGTGCAGCTGAAATGGCAATAAAACCACTGGCCTACAGACGAACAGCTGACAGGTGAGGCTTTTAATTAGGGGTTTGATCACTGATTTTTAGAAGAGGCGTGACTGCAGTTGGAATTATCTGTTTGAAGAAACATGTAAGTAAATGATTAAGTAGTCAAGTTGATGATTTTGATAAAAAAAAATAATTCCTAGTTAATTTTGCTACAGTACTGAATAAAAATCTATGATTATGTTTATCTTCTTATCAAGCTGGAGAGATATGTCCTGCAGCACTGAGGGCTTTCCTTTAACTCAGGAGCCTCTCACATCCTCTCACACATTGTGATGACCTTCATGTTATAATAAATCCCTACTGAATCTAGATTTGATATAACTACTGTTCTCAGTACTGATCTTCTGGATCATCAAATGAATTATCGTCGGAGAGAATTAATACAGGAACGAATGTGGACTGTAGTGAGAGAAGAAACATCTGAGGAATAAAGAAAACACAGTGTTCTGAGTACAATCTTCTCATGATTACAGAAGAAGCAGATAAAGTGTGAGGTTATTGAAGAGTGTGAGACTGGCACAAAGCATCTGGGAGGAAGTCTCACCTGTTGACTCGCTGCTTTCACATTCGGGACGTTATTTTCACATGACTAAAACATCTGCATAAAATACAAGAGACTTTATTTCAGTAAAGAAGCTCTACAGAGTGGCTGTGGAATATAACTGACCACAACGAGGAAAAACTTGTTATAGCTATAAACGTTACTGAACATTAAAAACCTAAAGAATAAACAAAATGTGTCTGTCAGCTGAACGATATGAGACGCATTACAGTAACCAGAGGCAGAGTGACGATCGAGTGAGAGAAAACACAGGAAACTGCAGCACTGCCATCTTCTCACACTCACAACGTTCACAGACGACAAAACCTTCTCAGAGCAGTAACAGAAATAAACATATCAGGTTGACTTTTTAAAGCAAAAATGAAAACTGCATTCAGATATTTATATAAAATTGTTTTTAAAGTAATTTAGCAGTTAATAATAAACTATATTGTAGTCCTGTTTTTATATTTAACCTTGAATATAACCCTTTGACCTAAAGGTGAACTGATAAAACAAGTGAATTGAAAACAGACTATTTCACATAAATAAATATAAAGTATAATTAATAAACACATACATAGCCCCCCCCCCCCCCCCCCAGTGATGTTCTTCCTGAACCAATCCTCCTCTTAATCACATCATCATGACACCAAATCTACAGAAAGCATCAGTATTATGGAGAAGTGCAGTAGAACAGAGCGCTGCATCACACACAGGATCTCATACAGTCAGAAACACAATTCCACACGCCTATTAATCTCATACAATAATAAACTTTATTCGTCACATGTACGTTACAGCACAGTGAAATTCTTTCTCCGTATATCCCCGCTTGCTCGGAGGCTGGGATCAGAGCACAGGGTCGGCCATCATACGGCGTCCCTGGAGCACAGAGGGTTAAGGGCCTTGCTCAAGGGCCCAAGAGTGGCAGCTTTAGGCGATACCGGGGCTTGAACCCCCAACCTTCCGATCAGTAGCCCAGCACCTTAACCATTGAGCTCCGGCTCCCATCTCCTCACATCATCCCGGGGTTTCCTGCATTTCTGCACATTTTTTTCTGTGCATTACACAAAGACTTGTTTCCCTTCAGCACAGAGAAGTGAAAGTGGATTAGCTTAGCATAGAAACTGAAATTAGCAGCAAAATGAAAGTAAATTAAAACATTAAAAACACCCAAAAGCTACACAATGTTTTATTATTTATTTACTTTGTTTATTTACAAGATCTTTTAAACCATAACAGTGCATCACTTCAAACTTTAACAATCTGACATAAAAGGTTTTCTGCTTCATACAGGAGTTAATAAAAAAAATAACAAAAACGTGAGGATAAAAAACATTATAATTTATTAACAATTATATTATTAGAAAATATTCCCAAAAGAGCATTGATTTTTACAAGCATGTGGTTTCCTCGACCTCGAAGCTGAACTTCCTCTCAGCGAGTCTGCCGTGAAGTCTCATCTTACTGCATTCCACTGGACACCAAACACATAAATACAGAATAAAAACATGTTCCAGGTGTGGATATGGCATGCTAACATGCAAATATATATCATCTGATTTACATATCATATTCTTATCTAAATCCCAACACAGAATTTTACAGGAGGAACATTTACAATTCCATCTAAATACAACTGAAATCATATATTTACATAAAAAATTCCCCGAATTTGAATAATCAGGATAAATTAAAGCCTATAATAAATTTTCTTACAGGTTTCCATCTCAGAAATGTTCCTCTGAGCCATACGTCTCTGTTTGCAGTGCAGAACAACCAGAAGAATGAGGATCAACACCATGATGATGAATCCCAAAATCTAAAATATAAACCGAACAGTATAATATTTATAACATAATGCACACAATTAATGTACTATCTAGTGTATATATTCACTTCAAATGTACACATGCAAAGTTTTTACTTATATATAAACTAAATAAATCTAAATATACATTTATTAAGTTTTCTAGTGCAGCTCTACCTCAGTAATGTCCACAGACTTGTTTTTACCCTAGTGGTAGGATATGGGAACTACAACAAGAGCTAATAAAAGGCTATTAGGGCAGGAATCAGGCTGCCCCATGCAGAGTCGAGGACAGGACAGGAAATGACCACTCTCTGTCAGTATCCTATTTTATAACAAATAATCAGAAATAAATGTAAATTTGAACAGATAAAGGCAGAGTGTGTGTTGTACACATTTATTTAAATGTAAGATTAGTACAATCAAAGACTGCAGAGAGACTTTAAATGTGCAGTTCAGACATGAAACTATCCGTGCACTGGTTGGTTCTCTCAGTGCTCACGGTACGAGCTCCATAAATACAAATTGTGGAAGATTTGAGTGGAAGAACTGCATTGTCCTGCACAGAGCTCTGACCTCCTCAACCGCACTAAACCCAGACCTCCTGACCAACATTAGTGTCTGACCTCTCCAAAGCTCTTGCAGCTGAATGATCACCGATCCCCACAGCATGGACCCACAATCTTGTGGAAACTCTTCCCAGAAGAGGTAATGATAAGTTTCGGAACCCTGACTAGGGTAAAGTGCTTACCAAATTAAATTACATTTTCTGGTTTCTAAGCTGGATTTTAGAACTCACCTGAGATCTGGAGATCCACTTCAGAGTGTTCTGCTGACTCTTAAACACGACTGTTTCGTTTCCTGTCGGCTTGCACCATTTTACAATCCCCAAAGTTTCATTTTTAGCATACACACCTCCCCAAACTGAGACGGCACAGGCCAGGTATCTGCCATCAACAAAGAAGAGAAACAGCCAGATGATAGTTGTGAGAATGGAGTAGAGCATTTTATCACACATGGGAAGATCCCTCATTCTTCCATCCTCCATATCTGAGCAACAGTCCATGAAACAAAAAGTAAAAACAAAGCAACCAATGCTAGGGACTGCTCCATAAAGAACACACACTACTATATTATAGGTACGATCACAAGGACAAACAAATTCTTGATCCAGAATCTTCTCAAAAGCAGCAAGGATAAGACTGAAGATCCCAACACTCCCAAGTCGTTTCCTAAAGAACTCAGCAATGAATTTAGCATTAACCATGGTGAGGTGTCAAGCCAGAGAGGAGGAGATGCAGGTGAGGGTGTTGTGAAGTTCTGAAGTTTTTGTGACTTCTCCTTCAAATATCCTGTTGTGTGGTGTTCATGGCTCCTCCCCTTTTATACCTTTTAAGGATGTTAGACTTACAGGTCTAGTAGAGGCGGAAACATCAAACTCACACACAATTCTTTTGTTTTGAAGTGACTATGACATCATCCAGACATCTCTACACCATCCCCACTTCCTCAATGTTAAAAGCTCAAAACAACCTTTTTCTGCTAATCACCTTCATCAATAAAACATTCAACTTCACTGAAATGTAAAGCTGAAATGGAAGGAGAAGAAAAGACGATGGGTGTTTTCATGTGTGGGTTTTAAGAAGCACAAAAATAACACATGATAGTGTGATACAGATCACAGGAAACTGCAGCACTTCCATCTTCTTACACTCGTTCACACACTCTTACCGTAGCTGCACTACTGACTATAATCCCATACATTCACACCTCCATTTCACGTCCTTTTCCTTTTCATATTCGAGATTACAGATTATATTATACATGTAAATAATTAACTCTTATAATTAACCATGATATTTGTTTGTTTGTTTGTTTTAAAGCCTGATGGTCTAATCATCTCTAAATCATTAGCAAGTTGTGACACTGGAGATCCTTATCCAAATGCTCAGTAAACACAGCTTCAGATTTGTGCAATGAGGTTTGAGAAGTTTTAATATGATGGTAAAGCTGCCCAGAGGCTGCATAGAACTACAGTCACCATCACATCACATGATCAGGTCACATGACTCGCTTTTCACTCATACCTGGTTTCTGTTGCAATTCATTCTACACTTAATGTAAAGTTCCTGATGTACTTTTGGTTAGGTTAGGAGCTCTATAACAGTGCAAATCAAACACACACACACACACACACACACACACACAACACTTTCTTTTTAAAACCCACCTGCACTCACACCCAGGTCCTTTTACTGACAAATTTTACAGAGGCAAAAAAAATAGAGAGATAATAATAATACTTTTATTTTGTATTTTTAAAAAAAGAGTAAATAAGTAAAGGAGCAACAACACAAAGTAAAAACCTTAAGAATAAAATTAAATCAGCATGTAAAAATATCAAAACTCATAGATAAAGAGAAAATTGATTATAGCACACATTTACACTGATTTACACAAACTTTTAAATATCACAACTTTACAATTTTATTTTTGTGTTTGTTTAAAGAAGGTACAGAATCTCTAATCATGTTCTTTGTGGTAGTTCGGTGATTTAATCTCACAACCATCTGGTCACTGAACACCTGCTGATTTTCTCCTTCATTACATATGTTCTGCTCAAATCACTGATCAAATAAAAATGTAAGTAAAAAGGTAGAAGTTTGAGTAAAAGCTCAGATGAGATGGGTTCAGTCTCCTGCTCTTCGCTGTCGTTTCAGTCGCTCTGTGCCACGCTGCTGTTCCGTCGTGCAGGACCGAGGCAAGCATCAAGGCAACAAATACAGCATGAATAACACCTACAGCATGTCTTACAGCAAGGAGATCTGAAGCAGTACGAAAGTCCTAGGATGAGGGCGATCACCAGCCCTATTACAAAACCTATAATCTGGAGGAAAATGTGATGCAGTTAATTAATGATGTCAGCATTACAATTTTTGGAAATGAGTTGGTCGTTTTATATTTATCACTGAAGTATTTATTTATTTAATTCTCTGTTTTTTTTATCTGGTGTAATATAAAATAAAAACATAAAAATATCATTCTCCCTACCAGCAAATCATCATGCACAATGATAAAATTTCAGGCAAACACTCAGACTGTCAATCTTTGTTGGAATCAGAACTCACCTGAGATATGAAGATCCACTTCTGAGTCTCCTGCAGACGTTCAAACACCAGGGTTTTATTTCCCATTGGCCTGCACCACTTTAAAGCACCAGTCTCAGTGTACTCGCCACCCCAGTGAGAAAAGGCACAGGAGAAATATTGACCATCAATGAAGAAGAGAAACAGCCAGATGAAGGCTATAAGAGCAGCATGGAGTAATTCTTTACATCTGGATGTGCACTCTGTTTTTTTGTCCTCTGGGGATTTGACACCAGAGCGGAGTGCTTGAGATTCAGGTATGTCATCTGTCCCTTGTTCCTCTATCACTTGTATCTTTGTGTCTTCTTTCTCTGCTTGGTGTCTTTTCATGGTTTTCAGTGGGACATTAGAGGAGGATACAGTCCTCTTGGATTTGTGCTCCATCCCTTCATTGTCCACAAAATGCAAAACAAAAAAAAAGCAAATAATGGTAGGAACTACTGCATACAAAACACATTTCCCTTCATTATAGCCACTTTGGCAGGGGCAAATAAAATCACTGTCCATTGTCTTCTCCAAAACAGTAAGAATGAGGCTGGAGATCAGAATATTTCCAGCACTTTTCTGCATAACAGAAGTGAAATTCATGGTGAAAAGTCGGAGGCGCTGGGGCTGGCTGCAGATACGACGTTGATATTCTTCTCCAAATGTGAGATTTTGAAATGTCTTTGATCAAGTCTTTCTCATAAACTCTGCTGTGTGGTTTTTCTCTCCGCCTCTATTACGTACCTCAGGATGTTTATGTCGAGGAGAAGACAAGTGTGTACTTCATTTTTCATTAAAAAACATTTTAAACCACTTTTACTTGCTGAAAATCTAATTACAGATTTTAATAAAAATCAAAGAACAATATAAAATCATCTTAATGCAAATGTTTACAAGGTAAACAACAAGATGAAACGTTAAAAAAGACAGTGTGCATAAAACACAGGAAACCAAACTGCAGCACTTTCATTACCTTACACTCGCTCACACACTGAACACTTCACACTTCCTGTCCACAAACTCAAACCTTCACATGCTTATTCCATTTTCTACTTTTATAAACACTATCAGTTTGTATATATGATATTAAAGGTAAATAATATACACATTTTACTTTACATTTACTTTATATTCATGTTCTTGCAATCAATAAAGAAAACTAAAGCATTTATTTTTTTATTTAAACCACAACAGTGTAATCAGTTTCAAACCCATTACACAACAATTCCACAAACACTACCACTACTACACTCTACTAATAAAGAAGCTGTTGGAGTTCACGCCTGATGCCTTTTTCATTCTGTTTCTCATTCAAATTCATCCTGTGCCTCGAGCTGTTTATGAAAATCTCCGTATTCACCATAGAAGTTCCACCACATGTAAAACTCCTCCTTGGAGCTCAGTGAGGTCATTAGGAAATGTGTTTAATCACTGATTCACTCCGGATGGAACTGGAACTGGATGTTACTATGGTTACAGATGTTAATAAGCAGCACATTCATCTAGATCAAACTCAAACTACCAACACTCTGAACTCACACCTGAACTTCCAGCCAATCACAATCCACTATTCACACCTGAACTTCCAGCCAATCACAATCCACTATTCACACCTGAACTTCCAGCCAATCACAATCCACTATCCACACCTGAACTTCCAGCCAATCACAATCCACTATTCACAGTACTGGGGAATAAAGTCTGATAATGTACAAAGCTTTGTTCTGAATTGACTGAATTTAATGAAGGACTGCAGACTGCAGTGAGAGAAATCTGCACAGCAGAAACAGTGTCACGGTGAGAAAAGTGAAGACTCTGAAACTGGCACAAAGAAAGACAGGAAGTCTCCGCTCTCGTCTGTCTTCTAGTTTGTGGTTTGATAATTGAGAGTTGGACTTCAGTACAAGTACCCAACCTGCACCATCATCTCCCTCCCCCCCAACACACACACACACACACACACACACACACACACACACACTCGAACATCACACGCATGCCTGGAACATTACAGACAAAATAAGTAATTAGTTAAACAGTGTCTTGTAGGAGGAACCATTCTGAAGGTGTTTATGTATAAATTCTAAGTGAGGTCTGGGTTTTTTGCTCACTTCTCTCTCCTCAGCACCGTCCCGGCTTCTCCGTGTCCCATCTCCGCTCGGATCCCGACAGCCTCGATCACCACACGACTCACGGCAGTAATCACACCACCCGTGTCACCACCTGTGACATGCCCCGTGACACCAGCGATGACAGCGACAGAGTTTCCAGCAGTGCGATAAGATTAGAATCATGATGAGCAGCAGCAGTTTTAAACTTCTGATCTGAAATAAAAGCTGTGACATGAGAAAACATTCAAGATTCTTTTCTGGATTATATATAATACTGAAATGCATTTTTTTCAATATTCTGTAGCTACAAAATGAAAGCCACATCAGATTAAATAAAATAAACAATAATAACACTGTGACTCGTTCATGATGTCATCCGACTCGGCTCAGACGTCGTCTCTTCAGCCTGATAGAACCTTCAAACTCGGAGGGGTTTTTTTACATACATGTTACACAGCATCACACTCGCAACTATATATATACATATATATTTACCAATATTAAATAAACATATATTCATATGTATATATTTTAACTCCAAAAAATCACAAATTAAAATGATGAAATATAAAAGATTGTAATGAAACAATGATCCTGTCGCGGTTTAAAAATTAACATTCTTTCTGTGTTGCAGAATTTACCTCAGATATGGAAATCCACTTCAATGTCTTCTGCCTATAGTCAGATGCCAGTCCATATTCAGTCGTCTTACACCAGTCAAAAATCCACATTAGGCCATTTTTGTTCAAATCAACAGAAGAAAAGTCCACAGGCCAGATATCGACCATCAGAAAACAAGACACAGAGCCGATGGCTGTTTTCTGTTTTCACCAAAACGTCCACAAACCACCAGATAAAAAACAAAGCGAGCTAAAGAAGAGACGAGTGCAGAAAGAACACAGATTACTACATTACACATAATGATGTGTGTAATCTCACTGTAGTGTGTGTAATCTCACTGTAGTGTGTGTAATCTCACTGTAGTGTGTGTAACATCACTGTAGTGTGTGTAACATCACTGTTGTGTGTATGTAATATTACTGTAGTGTGTGTAATCTCACTGTGGTGTGTGTAATCTCACTCTAGTGTGTGTAATCTAACCGTGGTGTGTGTAATCTCACTGTGGTGTGTGTGAAATCTCACTGTAGTGTATGTAATCTCACTGTGGTGTTTGTGTGTAATCTCGCTGTGGTGTGTGTAATCTCACTGTGATGTGTGTGTGTAATCTCACTGATCACAGTGTGTATAATCTCACTGTGATGTGTGTGTAATCTCACTGTGGTGTT
>JAAIIK010007697.1:0-17818 GCA_014706435.1 Silurus glanis | reverse complement strand
GGATGGAGACACCAGGAAGGAGGAAAAGAGGAAGACCAAGGAGGAGGTTTATGGATGTGGTGAGGGAAGACATGCAGGTAGTTGGTGTGAAAGACGCAGATGTAGAGGACAGGGGGGTATGGAGACAGATGATCCGCTGTGGCGCCCCCTAATGGGAGCAGCCGAAAGAAGTTTTATTCCCACAGCGACGCCATATTGTGTCGCTCTGAAGTCACGCGAGAGACACTGAGATCTCGCGAGATTTGTGTACCGGACTGAGCGCCACGTCGGTTAGACAGGAAAGGAGACTGAGAGCATCAGATGACTTGCAGCCTGCAAGCAGATAGAAATACAGAAATATAAAGTTGTACAGGGCGCTAACACGCTCCACAGCCGGTGAGTAGATCATATAACATTATATCTTATTATACAGCAGAAAAAACACGGAGTTTATCGCCTGTGTTATGTAACACGATGCTAGCTTGCTAACAGGCTAATTATGTGCACTGGTTTTTCTCCTGTTTACTACACAACAGTGTTTATAACTAAAGTCGTGTGTTTTATACTTATTTAATGCATACATCCTGTAAAAACACACATTTCCCTTTTCATAGACACTCCAGTGAAGCCTGAGGAAATGAATGAATGAAGAAAGAAAGGAAGGAATTTAAATATCACAGAGGAAGAACAAAGGCTGTGTTCCAAATAGTTTACACTATATTAATACATTAAGACCCTACATAGGGCTGTTTATTCACTCCAGTGCAGTGTACAGAGTCTCCACCAGGGAGTTATTGAGGATTCAGGGTCCTGATTTGTTTGTTTTGATTGATTTGCTTACAATAAAATGTAGGATGTGTTTATTACAGGTTCCTGCTCTTCACTAACCAGGGTAGGAAGTGTGATCAAGTGTACCGGGGACTAACGAGAACCAGGAATCCGTTTACTCCTGGTACTTCGTTTTGTTCGATGTCTAGTAGAGGCGTGTTGCCTTCCAGTGCTGTTGTTAATTACATTTCTATTTTCTGCCATTTGGCATCCAAAGCAAAAGCCAGAAGTTGCAGAAGAACTGATTCACCTTATTGCTCTCTGCAGCCTCCTCATTCTCCTCATTTTGTGGGATTTATAAAATGTCCCACAACTGAAAATGTGAAAAAAAAGAAAACTCATAACTTCAGATCGACTCTGCGTCAGGGTTCTGCAGACTTATTTATCTACTGCAGACTTATTTATCTACTGCGCCCGGAAAGACGGATCCGATCGGTTACCCAGAGAGAAAAGTCAGTTGATGTTGATGAAGTGTAAACGTGTTCTGATGTGCTCAATGTTGCATCACAGTGATCATGTGTAAACGCAGCCTTAGTTAAACGCAGCAGTGTTTACACAGAGTCACGCCAGGCGTACGTGCACATCCTGGTCACGGGCTGTAAAGTGAACTGTTTGTTTTTCTTTCCCTCCAGGTGAGATGAGGGCCCTTGTTGTGTCTGTGCTGCTGCTGATGTTCGGTTTGACAGCGCTGTCATGTGAACATGGACACCATCACGGGCACCATCACGACCATCACCACGGGCACCATCACGACCATCACCACGGGCACCATCACGGCCATCACCATGGGCACCATCACCACGGGCACCATCATGACCATCACCAGGAGGACCAACACGGTGATGTGAAGATGTTTCACGGCGCGAGTAAATGGAGCGCCGAAGCAAATCTGCCTGCTGAGGAGGAGGAGCTTCACCATGGGCACGCCCATTACGAGTTGCATCATGAACATGACTATGCAGCTGATGACGGAGATGGCCCCGCCCACGACGACGGACATGGACATGCCCATGACGACGGACACGATCACGGACACGCCCACGATCACGGACATGCTCACGATCACGGACATGCTCACGAACACAACCACGATCACGGACATGCCCACGAACACGGCCACGATCACGGACATGCTCACGAACACGGCCACGATCACGGACACGGCCACGCCTACAGTCCTGGCATGCACGAGTTTCAGGCTGGGAGTCGGGACACTGTAGAGTTATGGATGCAGGTAATCATATTTCACAAGTAATCACTTACACTGGAGACTCCTTCCATATATGTTTTAATAAGTTCCTCGTTATGGAAACCTTATAAACGACTACACACACGTTTCTATGTTAGAAACGATCTAAAACTGCACTCCTGTCAGAGCTCCTGACCAATCAGAATCCAGTAAAAACACTGTGTTTAAAAGCGTACTGATGGAGATGATGCCTTTAGTCAAAGGGCCATGTGTCGCAGTTAGGAAGATCAGCCACCAGGGCCTTTATTTTTTCCTTGAAATCATCATCATCCGATCACACGAAGTCATCAGTGTACCCCGTTTTCTCGTAGGCGGTGGGAGCGACGTTGCTGATCAGCGCCGCACCCTTCCTCATCCTCTTCCTCATCCCGGTGCAGTCAAACTCGGATCAGCACCAGAACCTGCTGAAGATTCTGCTGAGCTTTGCTTCGGGGGGGCTGCTGGGGGACGCATTCCTGCACCTCATCCCTCACGCACTGGGTGAGTGTATGTACACACACACACACACACACGTGTTACACCTTCACATTCCTCATTTTAACCCGAATAAGGGGCACAATTCCAGACTATAATGGAGAAAAGTTTGGGAACATCCCACCTCAAATCATGTCTTTGGATGAAATGATCACTTCACTCCAAATAGGAGACCTGAACCTGTTCCAGCATCACACAACGTGCACAAAGCCGGCACCATATACTGTAGATATGATTCACATTGGTTTAAAGATGTGCAAGATCTTCTGCTAAAGAGCTCCAACCCTATTAATATCCCTGTTTGGGTGAATGTGAACGCTGACTGAACCCCAGACCTCCTCAACTTCACCTCACCTACATCACTACCTGACTTTATTAACACCCTTGTGGATGAATGAATCCCCACAAACTTTAGTGGAACATCTTCCCAGAAGAGTGGAGCTGATTATAAGAGCAAATGGAGACTAAATGTGGACTTGGATGTATAAAATATGGTGTTGAGATTGGATTAGTGCATGATTCAGTCTCTACATGTCAAAATGTAAGCGTTTTGAAGATTGTGGTTCCATTAAAAGTGTTAATATTATAAGCTATGATCAATAACGATCGATGGAAATCCTTCTTGTCTTTCTACCGATCCAGCTCCTCACTCTCACCATGGCAACGAGGACCAATCAGACAACGCCGAGGAGTCACATGGTCATTCTCACGGTACGCTGGTCTCCAAGTACAAAAGAAATAAAAGAGAAACAATGTTGAGGAGCTCAAGAACGTGTGTGTGTTTTTAGGTGTAGCACATGATCACATGATGTCAGTGGGTCTGTGGGTTCTCGGAGGCATCATGGCGTTCCTGGTGGTGGAGAAGTTTGTGCGTTTGCTGAAAGGAGGACATTCTCACTCTCATTCCCACGGTAAGACTCTCCTAGGATCGTGATCGTCACTTCGATTTCTGTTCCATCTCCAGAACGTTTCGTGTTTGTATCCTCACAGCTGCTCCAAAATGCAAGGACAGTGACGGGGAGGAGGAGAAGGAGGAGAAGAAGAAGAAGGAAGGAGGGAAGAAAGACCAAAAAAAGGACAAGGAGGTGAAGAAAGCGAAAGAGGACAGCTCGGGTAAGTGGCGATTTTTTTTCTGCATCGTGATTGGTAGAAAGCCGTCGGTGAATTCTTTATAGCAGCAGGTTTTTTCTAATGCGTTACGGTTTCTATAGCAACGGTTTGTTCACATGGAGAACACTTCACTAGAGGGTATTTTAATGTCTTACTGATGGAAGGAGTGTTTTATAGCTACAATATTGTCAATGAGGACAGGAAGTAGCGTTGCTTGGAATAAGAGTGAATAACAGCGTATTTGATGACCTCATCATGTTCTCGCTTCAGATTATAATCTCCCCCGTCTCCCCCTCCCCCATCTCTGTAGATATTAAAGTATCAGGGTATCTGAACCTGGCTGCTGATTTCACCCACAACTTCACTGACGGTCTGGCCATCGGCGCCTCTTTCCTGGTGGGTCCCGCCGTCGGCGTGGTAACCACCATCACCATCCTCCTGCACGAGGTGCCGCACGAGATCGGGGACTTCGCCATCCTCGTCCAATCAGGATGCACCAAGAAGAAGGTGCGCTCATTTAGTGTTCTGATTGGTTGACTAAAGAGGTCATGGTCTTAGAAGTGTGCGTGCGTGTGTGTGCGTGTGTGTGTGAGAGACATATTTACAACTATGTGTGAGAGTTACATTTTTCACACTTAGACTAAAGTTCACGTCCATGATCACACTTAAAAAAAGAAACCAAAAATATAATATTTAAAAATGTATTTAATTATAAATATATATTTACTCTCTATTTCCAAAAGTATTGGCACAGCTGAACTTTCCTGCTATGTGTTTTTTTTTTTCTTCAAATTGTTACCACAGTGCTGGAGGCACTCACTTGTCTTTGGGTGCGGTAAAATAAAACGTTTGCGTTCACTTGAACTTGGAAACTCAAACCTGTTCCAGCATGTTCCTGTTGAATATCTGGTTTACATGCTTTGGAGAGGAAGATCTTGAGAACTTGAATAAAACCTTGTGTCTTCTTCTTCTTTTTCTTTCGGCTGCTCCCATTAGGGGTCGCCACAGCGGATCATCCGTCTCCATACCACCCTGTCCTCTACATCTGCCTCTTTTACACCAACTACCTGCATGTCTTCCCTCACCACATCCATGAACCTCCTCCTTGGTCTTCCTCTTTTCCTCCTTCCTGGTGGCTCCATCCTCAGCATTCTCCTACCAATATAATTCATGTCCCTCCTCTGCACATGTCCAAACCATCTCAATCTCGCCTCCCTCACCTTGTCACCAAAACGTCCAACATGCGCTGTCCCTCTAATAAACTCATTCCTAATCTTGTCCATCCTCGTCACTCCCAACGAAAACCTTAACATCTTCAGCTCTGCTACCTCCAGCTCCGCCTCCTGCCTTTTAGTCAATGCCACTGTCTCTAATCCATACAACATCGCAGGTCTCACCACAGTCCTATAAACTTTTCCTTTCATTCTTGCAGATACTCTACTATCACAAATCACTCCTGTCACTCTTCTCCACCCACTCCACCCTGCCTGCACTCTTTTCTTCACTTCCCTAACACACTCTCCATTACTTTGCACTGTTGACCCCAGGTACCTGAACTCATCCACCTTCTTCACCTCTTCTCCCTGTAACCGCACCCCTCCACTGCCCTCCCTCTCATTCACACACATGTACTCTGTCTTACTCCTACTGACTTTCATTCCCCTCCTCTCCAGCGCGTACCTCCACCTCTCCAGGCTCTTCTCAACCTGCTCACTACTCTCACCACAAATCACAATATCATCCGCAAACATCATAGTCCAGGGAGACTCCTGTCTGACCTCGTCCGTCAACCTGTCCATCACCACTGCAAACAGGAAAGGGCTCAGGGCCGATCCTTGATGCAGTCCAACCTTCACCTTGAACCAGTCTGTCGTTCCCACTGCACACTTCACTGCTGTCACACTGTCCTCATACATGTCCTGCACCACCCTCACATACTTCTCTGACACACCTGACTTCCTAATACAATACCACAACTCCTCTCTTGGCACTCTGTCGTACGCTTTCTCTAAATCCACAAATACACAATGCAGCGCCTTCTGTCCTTCTCTATACTTCTCCATCAACATTCTCAAAGCAAATAAGGCGTCTGTGGTGCTCTTCCTCCGCATGAAACCATACTGTTGCTCACAGATGGTCACCTCTTCTATCAGCCTGGCTTCCACTACTCTTTCCCATAACTTCATGGTGTGGCTGATCAACTTAATTCCCCTGTAGTTACTGCAGGTCTGCACATCTCCCTTATTCTTAAAGATCGGTACCAGCACACTCCTTCTCCATTCCTCAGGCATCCTCTCACCTTCCAAAATCTTGTTGAACAATCTGGTTAAAAACTCCACTGCCATCTCTCCTAAACATCTCCATGCTTCTACCGGTATGTCATCTGGTCCAACCGACTTTCCACTCTTCATCCTCTTAATCGCTGCTCTCACTTCCTCCTTACTAATCCTATCCACTTCCTGCTTTACTAACTCCACATCATCCAACCTTCTCTCTCTCTCATTTTCCTCGTTCATCAGCTGCTCAAAATACTCCCTCCATCTTCTCAACACACTCTCCTCACTAGTCAACACATTTCCATCTCCATCCTTTATTGCTCTAACTTGCAACACATCCTTCCCAGCTCGGTCTCTCTGCCTGGCCAATCGGTACAAATCCTTTTCTCCTTCCTTAGTGTTCAACTTCTCCTACAGCTCCTCATATGCCTTTTCCTTGGCTTTCGCCACATCCCTCTTTACCTGCTGCCGCATCTCCTTGTACTCCTGCCTACTTTTCTCATCACCCTGTTGATCCCACTTCTGTTTTGTTAACCTCTTTCCCCTTATGCTCTCCTGCACTTCCTCATTCCACCACCATGTCTCCTTGTCTTCCTTTCTATTTCCAGATGTCACACCAAGTATCTTTCTAGCTGCCTCCCTCATCACTCCTGCGGTAGTTTCCCAATCATCCAGCACCTCTTCACCACCACCGATCCTCTGTCTGACCTCTTCTCTGAACCTCACACTACAGTCTTCCTCCTTCAGTTTCCACCATCTTATTCTTCTTTCAGTCCTTACTCTCCTCCTCTTCTTCTTCGCCTCCAAAACCATCCTACAGACCACCATCCAATGCTGTCTAGCTACACTGTCCCCTGCCAACACCTTACAGTCTCCAATCTCCTTCAGGTTGCATCTCCTACATAGAACATAGTCCACCTGTGTGCACCTTCCTCCACTCTTATACGTCACCCTATGATCCTCCTTCTTCTTAAAATACGTATTCACCACTGCCATTTCCATCCTTTTAGCAAAATCTACCACCATCTGCCCTTCCACATTTCTCTCCTTTAGGCCATACCTACCCATCACCTCCTCATCACCTCTGTTCCCCTCACCTACATGTCCATTAAAGTCTGCCCCAATCACCAATCGTTCATTTCTAGGTACACCATCTACCACTTCATCTAATTCACTCCAGAATCTTTCCTTCTCCTCCATCTCACAGCCGACTTGTGGAGCATAGGCACTGATGACATTTATCATCATCCCTTCAACTTCCACCTTCACGATCATCACCCTATCAGAAACTCTCTTCACCTCCACTACACTCTTACTGTACTCTTCCTTCAGAATCACCCCTACACCATTTCTCTTTCCATCCACACCATGATAGAACAGTTTAAACCCACCTCCAATGTTCCTGGCCTTACTCCCTTTCCACTTGGTCTCCTGAACACACAACATATCTACCTTTCTCCTCTCCATCATATCAGCTATCTCTCTCCCTTTACCTGTCATAGTACCAACATTTAAAGTACCAACCCGAACCTCCACTCTCCTACACTGCTCCATTTCCTGCCGTCTCTGTAGACGTCTTCCTCCTCTCCTCCTCCTCCTTCGGCCAACAGTAGCCCAATTTCCACCGGTACCCTGTTGGCTAACGATACCTGTGGCGGTCGTTGTTAACCCGGGCCTCGACCGATCCGGTATGAAATTCTTAATCGTGACCCGCATATCTGATTTGGCACATGTTTTACGCTGGATGCCCTTCCTAACGCAACCCTCCCCATTTATCCGGGCTTGGGACCGGCACTAAGAGTGCACTGGCTTGTGCATCCATAATGGCTGGGTTGAATAAAACCTTGTGTCTGATGAACACAAATGTTCACAAACACACTCCAAAATCTAGTGGAACATCTTCCCAGAAGAGTGGAGGGAATTATAAGAGTAAATTGGGACTAAATGTGGAATGTGATGCTCAAAAGTCACACACCGTACTTATAACCAGGTGTCTGCAAACTTTTGGCAATATAGTGTATATATGTATGTATGTGTTAGAGGTCGACCGATTAATTGGGCAGATTTTTAAGTGATTCAGCATCAGCCGATTGTGCTGCAAATAAGGCCGATTATTATGCAGGCAAATTTGTCTCAACAAACCGTGCGGGTACGTTCTGAACATAACTCTCCCCTACCAGCAGGTGGCAGTAGTCTGTAATCAGCACCCAGACAGGGAAACCGAAAGAGCTAGAACTGTGAATATCTGAAGTGTTTACACCAGAAATTGCCGCGATCATTACTAATGGGTTCATGGTACTAACGGACCTGCTAACAAGTGCACTGAATGGAGAGTCTTGTAGTAGATTTAGATTTAATTAGATGAAGGTAAAAAAGAGAAAAAATGGCCAAAAAAATCTGCATCAAATATCAGCCATAGACTGGCCGATTTCTAAATATCGCCACCGGCAAAAGATAAACCCACATCGGTTGACCTCTAGTATGTTTATACGGTTTTGTACCTGTTTCTCCACTTAATAAATTACGAGGTCATTATATTCCATGCCTGTATGTTGGTCACGTGACCTCTTGCATCGTATTTTCTTTAGGCCATGTGCCTCCAGCTCCTCACGGCCATCGGAGCACTAGCCGGCACCGCCTGCTCCCTATTGGCCGAGGGAGTTGGTGCGGCCGCCACCGCCTGGATCCTTCCCTTCACGGCCGGCGGCTTCGTCTACATCGCCACGGTGACGGTGCTGCCGGAGCTGCTGAGCGGGCGTGCGAGTTTGGGTCAGTCGGTGCTGGAGGTCATAGCCATGCTGTTCGGCGTGGGCATGATGGTGATCATCGCCGAGTACGAGTGAGACGCCGAGAGAGAGACAGACGCAGGTCTCCAGAGACTCAGAAAACGAGACGTGTAAATGTGTGATTGTGATTAACAGACGAGTGGGTCAGGGAGGGGGGTAAGAGTGTGTGTGAGGGGGGGGTAAGAGTGTGTGTGAGGGTGGGGGTAAGAGTTTGTAACTGAGTGTACGATTGAGTGAGGAAGCGATTGAGAGTCCGGGGCCTTTGTAATAGAAGTGCACTAAAAAGAAAAAAAAATCCAAAGTCCATTTGACGTCACATGCTGACCGGATCCATACCACTGTACATGTTAACTTCCTTCTGAACAAGAGGCCCATTTCCTGTCAGCTCAGATCACATACATACTCACACTTTTACACTTCCTTTTTTCTTTTTATTAATACCCAACCAATGCACAATTACAGTTGAAAGAATTGAAAGTAATGATTTTTGTTTGTTTTTGACACGGCGTGATTCTGTGCTGCTCTCTGGAAGTTGGAATGTCTCGCTGGCTCGTATCAAACCTGCATCTCCATATTAGTGCCCTAGATAGGCAATAAAGATGTACAAGTGTAGTGCACTTTTTCCATGTTTTTGTTCCTCCCAAAAGCAGGTCTTTTTTTTATTTTGTTTCTGGAGTTTTAATATTTTTTTACCTTGGATATGATAGTTGCCGGGGGACTGGATGGGGAAAAGGTCCACGGATGGGGTTTTGTAGCCCAGAAAGCAGGTTTTAGTTGTTTAGTTAGAATCCTGTACGTAAGCTAGTTTTCAGTTAGGCAGGAAACGAGCGAGTGTATGAGCGTCGTGCTGTAGCCCTTCTCCTGATTTTCCACGTCATTGACTCCAACTGTAGCAAAAAGACGAGTAAAGAATATCGACGTACCGAACCGAAAAGCAGGCGGCCCGATCCCGAACGAGCAAAGGGGTTTCACGCTAGAAGAAATTTCTTCTCCGACCTGCTGCGTATACGGCGGCGACCGGACGTGACGTCTCGTGTAAAATAGCAGCGTGTCTTTTCCAGTGATTTTATATTGTTTTAAAGCCGAGTTGTAGGAAACGGGATGAGGGTGAGACCCAGCGATAATTCCTCTATCTTGGATTTTCTGAAGAGGTCACGCCATAACACGTCGATCTGTGTTGAGTTGTTGCTCTGAGATAGGCCACTTTACACGTGTAGCCTCTCGTCACGTGGTAAATTAGCGTATCAGAGCCATCTAGCTCACTAATATGGATATTGGTCACATCCTCCATTGCGAGGTTTTCTGGAAAGTTTGGTACGAGCCAGTAGATGCAGTACGGCCTAGCGCACATGTTGTAAAGGTGACGATGTAGCATCAGGGTTTAGCGTGACCATGACTTGAGAATTACACTTTTACTTTTTTTTCTCCCCAATTTTGAGAGCTGGACTGCTTCAGAGACACAGTAATCTCTTAGCGTTTTCTTTTTTCATTTTAGCCATTTTGATGTTACTTGCTCTGTTTGTTAAAGTTCTTTGCAGTTACTGAACTCTGTTGTTTTTTTGGCGTCTGTACCGAGAATCAGTTCTAAAATGTTTAACGTCCAACATGGTTATCGGGGAGACTTAAATATTGGCACCCCACCGCGCCGTTTCCAGGGCGTGTTATCGCGCTGTCATGTAGATACGTGTCTAAGCCATTATCTCGGTCCATGAAACTGTCACAATACTGTATTCCATTACACTACCTTAGCGAACTGACCTTTAGCTAACTGAGCTAGCATGTTCCATATGCTACCAGTCACGTCACAAAACGGTGGCTAGCATTACTGACGACGTCTCCTAGATAATATAGTGGTGCCTTTTTATAACCGTTGCAATAGAAATGTTAGACCTGATGATCACCTCAATGCCTACATGCAGTCTAGTGTCTGATTTATTTTTCTACTTCGCTCGTTTTTCTTTGTGTCTAACTGTAGTTTCATTCTGTCACAAATGTCTCCAAGTCATTCCCTCCATGTTTATTTTTTTATTGCTCTATAAAGTGGATGAAGATCACGTGGCTTGTTTGATGTCTTGTATGTGCACTACATGGTTCAGGTTCGAGATTATATTGATATAAACACAAACACCGAGAGAAATGGCGAGAGGAGTTTGAGTGTGACTGTAAGTATGCAATAAAAACAAGGAATTTTATAAGAAATTCAAACTTAAAACAAAATATTTATTAAATAAAGGTTAAACATTTTTTTGATGACCTTTCGATGGAAAGGTTGTGATTTTAAATCCCAGCACCTCCAGATGCCACTGGCCACTGTTGACCCCATGAGCAAGCACACAATTGCTCAGTTGTGTAAATAAGGATAAGGGTTTCTGTTAAATAATATACATGAATTGAGGAGAATAAAGTGGGTATGTGTGCATTAAGAAAGAAAGGTGCTTTATACTTTTCACATACTTTACCGCACAGTGAAATTATATCTTTGCATATACCAGTGACGTTAGGAAGCCATGATAAACTACCCCTGGAGAACAGGGAGTTAGGTGCCTTGCTCATATGCCCATAACATGGAAGCTTGGCGATACTGGGGCTTGAACCCAAGGCATTCAGATCCATAACTCTGCGCCTTAACCACTGAGCTGGAACCTCCCCAAGTGACTTGGGTTGTTTGCAGTGTTATAAAGAGCCCAAAGGTCTGTGTTAAACCTCAGCAGAATAAGCAAGCTTAGCCTAGTACGGAAGTGGATTTAATTTTGAAACTAATTCTTGGGTTTAGTCGGTTTCTAGGGTTGGATGCCAGATCTGTTCCTCAACCACTGCCTCTAAATGGGTACCCAGGAAAAGAGGTTGTCAAGAGAACCACATGAAATCTGTGTTTTTGTAGCAAAAAATATTCAAAGATTATTAGGATTGAAAGGGCATTTATATATTTCTAAAGAGGACATACAAATAGGGTAAAGCTATTAATCAAACGGAGCCATAAACATCATCACACGATGTGGGCCAATGGGACCTTTTGCAGGGCAATTAAGATGGTTTAATGGTCTGCATTGCAGGATATGTGATTGCAAGAAGAACAACAAATCTTGAAATCAAGTCTTGAAAGAACAGATTGTGTCAAATATATTGGAAACCTATTTATAGATTATTTTCCAGGCTCATTCAGTTTTGCTTGTAGAAGGTCTCTGGTATCATGTGTACTTCATTTCTAATTGATTACAACACAGACAAGAACTATACCAACCCCTGATCAATGGAAGTGTCCAATGTAACGTTTAGAGCAACTCTTCCAACTCTTGTCGTATTTCCATCCCTAGGAAAGGATGGCTAATCCCCTTGAAACTGATTACCTGTCAGTGGTCTTTTCAACTCCCTCTCCTACTTCTCATCTCACCGTGTCCTTACAGGTTGGTAACTCTGAAAGATGCGAGGCTTTGAATACTGAAGGTGAAGTGTGTGTACAAGGATATCAACAAATATCCACTAGTGGCTATCTAAGTTCTATTTGGGGGAGAAAAACAATCAAGGTGGTGGCTAGTCCATGCCTCATACATCAATCAATGCCTTTCCATGTCTATTGAGGGGAATGTGCATGGATGGATCTGGCAGTAAAGTTAAGCAGTGTGGGATATGTGCTGCATTGGCTGGGGAGTTGGTGCCAGGGCCGTCAACATGCGCTCTGTGTCAGACAGACACTGGGACAGAGGAGTGCTCCACCCACCCCTCTCTCTGGGGAATTCCCCTTAGGGATTTCCCACTGGATAAGAGACAAGATGAAACCCTCTCGCACACCTTTGCGCAAGTGAGCGTAATCGATGGTCAGCAAGTCCAGCCAGACGATGATACTTTCTCATTGTTAAAGGCAAGCTTTATTGAGTGACGCAGGACTCTTACACAAAAGAGGAGACAATCCAGTTGTTGGCCCTGAAGAGCTGCAGGGAGCTCTTGTTCCACGAAATTCGTTCATGAGGATTCAAAGAACTGGGATAAGTGGCTCGAGACCCTATTATTCGCAGTACGAGAGGTCCCACAAGCCTCCATGGAGTTTTTCCCATTTGAATTATTATACAGCTGAAGCCACAAAGGGTGCAAGATGTCATCCACAATAATTGAGAGGATGGATCTTTTGCATCAGGAGATGAATTACTCATGTTGCTACCCATGTCAAGCTGTACATTACTTGCGAAGTCGCAAGGACCCTATGAGGTTACACGGCCAGTTGGAGATGTCGAGTATGAGGTTAGTCACACAGATAAAGGCAACACAGTGCAGGTGTACCACCTCAGAGAGCTGGTAGCCTCTGTCTCTAGCTGTGTTGGTGGGAGGAGCTGGGACAGAAGGTAAGTCAAAGAATTGCAGCCCAATTTACCCTGTCCAACTGTGGAGACCACCTCTCGACATCACAGAGAGCACAGGTTACAAATTTGCAGAAAAGGTTTTCGGGCATGTTTTCGCCTCTATCTGGATCTCACTAAAAACGGAACACCAGATCCAGATCCAGTGGACAGAATCGTGCCAGCAGATTGTGGACGATTTCCTCTCATGTCGGAGATGGAGTGGGCTGCAGACCCTGGGTTGAGTAGGACGGTGGGGGTCTGTGGATATGGGGGCATGGCAGAGTGCTGGTTTGTGAATAGAGGTCAGAGCAGGGAGAACCAGGAGGTGAGAATCACACACGTTTTTGGAAACTGGCAAATTTGTGTTCTCTTTTTTCAGTGAGTGGTGAAGAGCATGAAAGGAGAGAGAGAAGCCATGTTAGTGAAAACAGCATCTTTACAGAGTAGCATCTTGTAAAGAACTGCTGTTAAAATGATCCTCAGCTAGGAAAGGTGGGCTTATTAGTGAGATTATTTCAATGGACAATGAAATAATAATTCCAGTGGTCAATTGTGTGAACATTTGCTGGTGTGTGAGGTTCATCTAAATACTAAATAATATCAGATACAGCTTATAGTTTACACCATGTGACTATCTATAAATGAAGAGTCAAATAAAGTGTTTGATGTTTCTCCATTTATTTGTTCTGAAGATGCAACGTGTTGGTCTGTGTACTACAATGGACTTATTAAGTAATGATGTATTGTGTAAGAGCGTGAAGTCAGATGTTTGTGAGAGCATTTACACAAATGTTTTGCCATTAATTTGAGCTTGATCAACAAATTGGCTGTAACACCAGTTCTCCATCTGTGTGTAAATACCATGTTGTGTGTGTTTACCTTCCACCTGGTCCCACGGTGAAGCCGTCCGTGTCTCCACTCCCTCTGTCTCCTCTGTGGTTTTCTCAGGGATCGTCCACGCTGCTCTGCCTGCTGTCTCACTACTCTCCACAGGGGGCACTAATAAGCTGAATACTGGACGTTTCAGAGGTGAAGGACAGTCGTTACAGACCTCTGGGAAAAGGGGGAGGAGTTTAACTGTACAGTCTCTCATGGCAACATCATTCATTCAGTCACGTTCAGAAAGAGTCAGTGTTAAGACTAGAGGATCCAAGATAGAGTTTAACATCGAGCTGCTTCTGATCTACACACTGCTGATATTTCTGTATTTCCTCTCGTCACTGTCCTGTTGCTCTTAGGGTCCCTGGTGGTCTAGTGGTTAGGATGCGGTGCTCTCACCGCTTCGGCCCGGATTCGATTCCCGGTCAGGGAACCAACCCCAGCCATTAGGGTTGCACAAGCCAGTGCACTCTTAGTGCTGGTCCCAAGCCCGGATAAATGGGGAGGGTTGCGTTAGGAAGGGCATCCAGCGTAAAAACATGTGCCAAATCAAACATGCAGATGATCCGCTGTGGCGACCCCTAATGGGAGAAGCTGAAAGAAAGTTTACTGTGCTGTTGCTCTTCCTGTAGTTTCTGCTGAAATAAAGCTGAGTTTTGGACATTGTGTTTCTTTTATTGGAGTTAATGGTGATGATCAGTGTGATGAGAGAGTGGGATTAGATGCAGATTCAGTGTGTGTGTTTCAGTGCTTCACTGAGTTTCGCTGAAGGAAGATGAACATCTGGTGAAGTTTCTGCTCTATTCTTGGAGAAATGGAACTCGTTTAGCCATGTTAATACAAATCTCACTTACACCTCACTGCTCCTCATGGGGTTTCAGTTCAATGGCCTCTCAAAAGGACTCATATTTCAGCTGTTAATATTCTTCAGACCCATAAGTAGTAAAAGAAATGAAACTCATGTGAGAACAAATAACCCACCCCACATCCTCCAAGTCCTGCTAATTCTCTTTTATTTATATATTGTGTTTAACAAAGAACATTATCACAAAATCCTTTTTAATAATATCTAATTTTAAATTATATTTAAATGTATCCCTTTAAGATCCAGTAATGATCACACCAGACGTGATACCTGGTGAGGAAAAACTCCCCGAGAGGACATTAGTACAAACCTTGGAAGGAACCAGACACAAAAGGAACCCATTTTCCCCTTTTTTTACATGAGATTAGAAACAATTCCCTTCTATAACTGTGTGCTATAAATAAATTATAGTCAAGACTGTTCAAGGAAAAAAGAGCTGAGTCAGGCGAGACTCGTTCCCGTAACTCCTTCAACATTTTCTAGTCCAACAGGGAGAATATTGTGACCAATGGTATCAAAAGCTGCACTAAGATCAAGCAACACAAGCAAGCAGAAACAACCCTGATCAGAGGCCAATAACAGGTCATTTACCACTTTATCCTGCACTGTCTCTGGGCTATAATGAGGCCTAAATCCTGACTGACATATTTCATAGATATCATTTCTTTAGAAATATAAGCATAACTGCTGTGCTACAGCCTTAGTTGAAACTTACATATAAATAGGAGAACTATTGTTGGGCAGTTGACTTTTTTAAGTAGGGATTTAATAATTGCTAGTTTAAGGGATTAGATACATAACCAGTGCTAAGATAACTGATTAAGTCAGATTGTTATGGGTATCTGTGTGTTGAATGAATTTCGCTCTGTCTTTGACACGTATATATTGGTGACCAGCAGGGGGCAGCCCATTTGTCTGAACCAGCAGTTCCTTGCTCAGATAAGGGGAACTTCTATTGTCTGTGGTCATTTTTTGATTAGTACTACCAGGTTTAATTTCCAACTTGTTTATAACAGAGAATTATGGAGGGAAAACATTTAAATAGGCCTTTTTATAGGACTTTGGCTTAATTTTATCAAGGCTATTTTAGTGCCTTTGTCAAGAAATCTAACATGCCAAAAATATGATAAAAAGATTTTAGTTATACCCGAAAAGAGTCAGTGGATATAAAATGGATGATTAATTAGAGGAAAAATTGACTCATCATCTACTTACCCGATTTTATGGATAAAACTGACGTTTCAGTTGGACAATAACCTTAAACATACATGATTGGTGCTTGGTGGCGTCTACTTATCACCAACATACAGGTCAGCATCAGTTCAACATCAAGCAGAACATTTAGAGAGGAAATGTTTAGCAATATTTCTAAGGTGGAAAAAGGCTGTTTTTGTAACTTGGTTGATATGATTTTTAAAAGACAAGTTGCTGTCTAAAATAACTCCCAAGTCTTTTACTGTTGAACTAGTAGTTACAGAACATCCATCTAAATGCCAGTTGAAATGCTGGAGCTTCTGTGTACTGGTTTTTGGGCTGATGAGCAAAATCTCTGTCTTATTAGAATTTTATAATAGAAAGTTATGAGTCATCCAGTCTTTTAATTCAATAACACATTCAGTTAACCTGGTGAATTGAGTGTATCGCCTGGTTTAGATGAGATATATAGTTGGGTATCAGCAGCATAACAATGGAAGCTAATTCCATGCCTTCTAATAATATTTCCTAAGGGAAGCATGTATATTGTGAAAAGCAGGGGTCCTAGAACTGAACCTTGTGGCACACCATAATTAACTTGCATTAGCCTGGATAGCTCTCCATTTAAATCTACAAAATGGTAACGATCAGACAGGTAGGATTTAAACCAGCTTAATGCCTGTCCCTGAATGCCGATGTGATTTTGTAAGTGATCTAGGAGGAGATCATGATCTATAGTGTCGAACGCAGCACTAAGACCTAGTAAAACTAATAGAGAGATGAAGCCTTGGTCTGAAGCTAAAAACAGGTCATTAGTGATTTTAACTAGGGCAGTTTCTGTGCTATGATGGGGCCTAAAACCTGACTGAAACTCTTCAAAGATATTGATTTATTGTAAAAAGGAACATAACTGGACAGAGAATAATAGTTTAGTTGGAATGGGATCTAATTGACATGTTGTTGATTTAGCTTTGGTAATAACATCATACAGCTCTTCCTGTCCTGTACATGTAAAGCAGTGTAGTTGTGAAGTTTTAGGAGATGCTGTCAGAGGTTGAACTGCCACAATTGTTTTTCTAATGTTATCTATTTTTTCAGTGAAGAAATTCATAAAGTCCTCACTACTAAACTGTGATGGAACACATTTTTCAGATCCCTGATTTGTAGTTAGTTTAGCTACTGTAGTAAAAAGGAACCTCAGAATTGTTCTTGTTATTCTCTATGAGTTTGCTCAGGTGTTCAGCTCTAGCAGCTTTTAGCGCCTGTCTGTAGCTGAGCATACTGTCTTTATACGCAATTCTAAATACCTCCAATTTAGTTTTCCTCCATTTTCTCTCCAGATTACGTGCTGTTCTCTTCAGGGCATGCGTATGACTATTATACCAAGGTGCAGGTGCTTGTTCTCGAACCTTTTTTAACTGGATGGGGGCAACGGTGTCTAATGTGCTAGTGAGGATAAGGTCTATGTTGTTAATTATTTCATCAAGATTATTAGCAGTTATGGGTTTAGTGAGAAATTGAGATAAATCAGGCAGGTTATTTATGAATCTGTCTTTAGTGGTTGGAACAATAGTCCTACCAGGTCGATAATGTGGTGAGATTATGGGTTATTTAACACGTTATTGTTGACTACATAATTTCATACTTGTTCTTGCATAGCTTGGATTCTTCAGTATAATGTACAATGTTGAAAATAATTAAAAAAAAAAGGGAAAAAACACTGAAAGAGAAGGTGTCCAAACTTTTGACTAGTAATGCACTAAGACACCGAAATGAATCAATAGCATTATATCTCTGTGTGTGTGTGTGTGTGTGTGTGTGTGTGTGTGTGTGTGTGTGTGTGT
>JAAIIK010007691.1:0-14920 GCA_014706435.1 Silurus glanis | reverse complement strand
ATTGTGCTTTTTAAGCATATTGTGGCGTCACAAAGACGTCAATTTTGTGTCAATTGTTCGATGTGTGGAGTCGGATAGTCCGCCCAGTAGAACAAATAGTATAAAGTGATGGAATGCAGTATTTACTTGTACTCTAGGTATAAAATAGGTATAGAATAATATGTACAGTTACAGATAATTGGAGTACAACCCATGAATTTACTGTGTAATAGACTGTAACACTGAGTCTGTACAGTTCAAATAGCAGTAGACTATAATTCCAAGATGAGAGATTTTATTTAGAGACATGTCAAAGAGACAATTTTTTGGAAAATTCTCTTCTCAATTCCGAAAAATTAACATGTGCTGATGGCAAACTCTGAGCTAGTTTTAATGAGGTTTAATGACTGTTTGAACTTGCACTAAGGGAGGTACAGAAGGAAGAACTTCAACCTCTTCTACTCCACTCTGACCCTTTTTTTCCATGCACCACCTGCCTTATCTGTCAGATCAATTTATCCTTTATTAGTGTCATCAAACGACACAATCTCCTTCAGCATAAAACAACGACTGTAACCCAGGATATAGGCTATCTGACACTGTGGTGTTTTTCAAGTCAACTTTGATGCTTTTTTGTGGTCTAACTCCTTAGTGAAAGATTATACTCTAGCACAGACATGGGCAAACTACGGCCCGTTGGGTTTATTAATCCGGCCCGCCGAACGTGACTAAATTATATTAAAATAGGTACCGGTAAACCTTGTTCAATTTACCTTTCCCATGTAATGCCCACGTTTCCCCAAAAGATGGCGCACTTCAGCTACATTGTCCTTGTTCGCGTGTATTACTCTCTTCTTCTCTTATGAGCCCTTCTGCAAAAATTATCTTATCAAAGAAAAGAAAAGTGGATAGTGAGCGCCAAGTGTTTAATACGGAGTGGACAACAAAATATTTTTTCACTGAGGTCCGATCAAAAAACCCCTCACAGATCCAGGTTAACTGACCAACACCTCGGATCTATCCTGAGAATTGCCACAACAAAACTTACTCCAGACTTTGATGAACTGGCAAAACAAGGAGTTCAACAACACTGTTCCCACTGAGGCTACGTTCACACGGAAACGATCTAAAGAGAAAACGCAAAAGTGGCGTTGCGTTATCACTTTTTATTCTGCGTTTAGACAAGCGTTATGGGGGGGAAATCTGCGTGCATATGGTGACGCAAAAGTGTGTGAAATTCGATGTAGTATGCACTCCAGGCGGCTAGGTGGCAATGTGAAGCACTGCCACACAACAACACCAAGTCCGCGCGCCTGCGTACAACCTGCATACGTGAGCAGATTTTTGCGTTTTTAACCTTTAGACGGGAACGCCGTCGGTGGAGCGTTTTAAGATTTCCACTCTGGAGGGTGGTTTCACTTTTTTGCGTTTTTAAGCCCCAAAAAACGCTGTCGCCGTCTAAACGAAAGGCACATCTGATAAAATATTTTTACGTTTTCACCTACGAGCGTTCTCGTGTAAACAGGGCCTGAAACTGAACTTGAGTTTTTATGCTGTGTTTATGGATGCACTGGCAAAAAAAATAGAATCAACAAGTTGTTGATGTTTTGGAACTTGATGAAACTGAATTTGTGTTTTTCTGCTGTGTTTATTCAACTGAAATTTAATAAATTAATTATTAATTTAATTAATGCATTTGGAAAACAATTTGTACAATGAGCCATGCATATTCATGCTTTGCTACATGTTACAGGCCAAATCTCTAATGTAATTATATATATATGTAGCTAGTCCACCTTTCTCAGTTGTGGGGATCAGTCTAGCATTCTTGCAGAACATTTTAGGATTAAGAATTTGGAATTTATATCCAAAGACAGATGACAACTGTTAGTATTCCCATAAAACTTGAGGATACACTCAACCTTTCTCTGATAAAAGAGTACAAAACCAAAAAATATTAACCACAGTGTAAATGTTGTTAACCTTCCCTGCCTAAACAGAGGGAACATTTTAATTCTTCCCTGATACTCAGAGGATAATCACAAACAAAAAAAAATATGTTAAACAGCTGCAGTTCTGTTAACAAATAAGTCATCATCTGTTTATCAGGGATGAAGTTGGTTTATCCTCTGTTTAGGCAGGGAAGGTTAACAGCACACTACTTCCTCTCTACCCCCCTTTTGAGCACACGAGCATTTATGAGCGCCCCTAATGATAGGGTTAACTATAACATGCCAAAACTACTTGGAACTATTCTGAAAGTAAAACTGTTACACCAATGTGTTTGTACAGTTACAGTACATGAGCAGTAGACTGTAACACAATGTACAGTTACATGTGCAAATGATTGTAACACTGAGTATGTACAGTTACATGTGCAGTAGATTATAACACTAAGTATGTGCTGTTACATGAGCAGTAGACTATAACACTGAGCATGTACAGTTCTATGAGCAGTAGACTCTAGCAATAAGTAGAAACAGTTACATGAGCAGTGTGTGTGTGTCTGTATCTGTGTGTGTGTGCGCGCGCGTTAGCTATGAGCAACATGGAACACTTTAAACTTATCAGATATTTGACTTTGTAGGTACATTTATACATGCCATGATTTTTTGTTGAAATTCACAAAATAAAGTCACTGTATATAAAAACTCACATGCTCATGTATTTTGTAGTGTTTGTACTTTGAGTGCCTTGGGACTTACAGTATGTGACCAGATGGTGTGATGCGTACAAGATACTGTGATGCAACAATCCTGTATGCAAATGAGCTCCTACCATTTTATCACAAAATTCGAGAATCTGAATCTCCCGACTTTTGTTATATATAAATATACAGTGGTGTGAAAAAGTGTTTGCCCCCTTCCTGATTTCTTATTTTGTCGCATGTTTGTCACACTTTAATGTTTCAAATCATCAAACTAATTTAAATATTAGTAAAAGATAACACAAGTGAACACAACATGCAGAACACAAAAGTTAAACTTTTGTCTTGTCAGTCTACAGAGTATTTTCCCAAAAGTCTTGAGGATCATGAGGATGTTTTCTTTCAAAACTGAGAAGAGCCTTTATGTTCTTTTTGCTCAGCAGTGGTTTTCGTCTTGGTACTCTGCCATGCAGATCATTTTTGCCGAGTCATAAACACTGACCTTAACTGAGGCAAGTGATGCCTGCAGTTCTTTGGATGTTGTTGTGGGGTCTTTTGTGACCTCTTGGATGAGTCGTCGCTGTGCTCTTGGGGTAATTTTGGTCAGCCGGCCACTCCTGGGAAGGTTCTACACCATGTTTTTGCAATTTGTAAAATAATGGCTCTCACTGTGGTTCTCTGGAGTCTCAAAGCTTTATAAATGGCTTTATAACCTTTTCCAGACTGATCAATCTCAAGGACTTTCTTTCTCACTTGGTTTTAAAATTCTTTGGATCTCAGCATGCTGTAGCTTTTGAGGATCTTTTGGTCTACTTTACTTTGTCAGGCAGGTCCTATGGAAGAGATTTCTTGATTGTGAACAGGTGTGGCAGTAATCAGGCCTGGCTAGAGAACTCGAACTCGGGTGTGATAAACCACAGTTTTAACAGGGGGGCAAACGCTTTTTCACCTTCATTTAAAAACTGCATGTTGTGTTTACTTGTGTTATCTTTTACTAATATTTAAATTAGTTTGATGATCTGAAACATTAAAGTGTGTAAAACATGCAAAAAAAGAAAAAAAAAATAAGGAAGGGGCAAACACTTTTTCATACCACTGTATATACATTTAGAAACCATTCAATATATTCAAAATTCATTCAATATTCTCACGTTTCATTCAATATCTTGAGAATTCATTCAATATTCTCACATTTCATATAATATATTCAGAATCCATTTAAAATATTCAGAGTTTTCATTAAGTGCTCTCAAGGATAATTTCCTAAACGGCATACTTTATATATATACATATATACTTCTATGGCGTGGAAAAGTGCGCTTTACAGTCTGTTAGTTGTCACTGGTTTGACCACGGAGGTGGATAAGAGTGGCGCCGCTCTGGATCAGAGTCGTTCGGTGCCACAACCGTGACGAGGGTAGTTGTCCATCCTGTCTGTATAGCCTCGGTTCGTAGGAGCTCTAGCGGGCTGGGGGAGCGTGGTACGAGCTGCCGTTGTCACTGCTGTAGTACTCTCCGCTGTAACTGCTGGTGTGCTTCCTGCAAAGAAACTGCAAGCGACCACTTCCATTACTCGCTAGTCCTTCTCCAACTCACTGTCTTCCGTGGCTCCTTTTATTTATGCCGCTCTCCACATGGCAAAAGGGCAGAGCGTCCCAACGAGGCACGGCTGCAGCCGTGAACTGATGATTTTTATAGCAAATGTGACTTACACAGTTGAACCTTTTGATCAGGTCTCAGGTCATTTTGGTGAGAGATTACTCTAGGCTGATGGTGTTGTAGAAACGACTCAGAGTCACACGTTTTGCTTCCAGGAGATGACGGCCTTTCTTATCATTTTTTCCTGTACTTACTTTAGTGACTCTTGTGCAATGATTCAAATGATACCACATGGTCCTGTCTTCCACCAGGATCGCTGTTGGAGTAGCCGCTACGACGTTGTAGGGCCCCTTCCGGCTGTTTTTGTTATACTCCTACTGAAAACCCTCAGATAGACCCTGTCTCCTGGAACAATTGGGCATGAAGTGTCTTCCTCCTTTCCAGGCTCCTTGCCTCTTATTTTTTCCTGCATATAGATTGCTTCATGTATGTGATCAATTCAACTTTCTGTTTTGTCATTTCTTCATACCATGTCTTTTCTAAGCTGGTATTCTAAGCTTATCACTTCCTATCTGACCTACCCAATAGATATTAATTTTTGGCTCAGTGATCATTATCTTATTTCTTATACCTTTCATGTCTACCTACACACCTTCTGGTGAGCACCATATTTGTAACCCTAATTTACACAATGCCTCTCTTCCTAACAAATTAACAGGCATCTGATTTGAGACTAGAACAGGTATAGTCACACTTTTGTATTACTTGTAGACAAACTGGAGCAGTCATAGGAATTAGCTGGTTCTGTCCAGAGAATCCTACCGTCTTTGCAAATTTCCCAGACATGGGGAGATGACATCCCAGACATCAGGGAACCAACCCCAGCCATTAGGGTTGCACAAGCCTTAGTGCCGGTCCCAAGCCCGGATAAATGGGGAGGGTTGCGTTAGGAAGGGCATCCAGCTTAAAAACATGTGCCAAATCAAACATGCGGATGGTCCGCTGTGGCGACCCCTAACGGGAGAAGCTGAAAGAAAGTTTTTAGAAATGTATAACACAGGTTTATTTCTATTTCTATTTATTTTTATTTTTTGTTTTTTTGTTTACTTCAATATGTAACATAGGTTCTTGTTCATCATTAGTAGTTATATTTAGCAACTGGTTCTCCCCAAAAGGATTCTCTGGGCATCCCTAATAACCTTGTTTTGGACCCCAGGTTGTTGATGACCAACCATGCTGTCAGGCTTCAGATCTCTTCCCTGTAGGCCGATTCATTGTTATTGCTGATCTGGCCAACCCCGGTGGTGTCATCTGCATACTTATTGATGATGTTGGACTTATGCAGAGGAGCACAGTCGTGGGTGAACAGGAAGTAGAGGAGTGGGCTCAGAACACAGCCCTGTGGGATGCCAGTGTTCAAAATGAGGGTTGAGGATACTGTTTGCCCATCCTAACAGATTGAGGTCTGTTGGTGAGAAAGTCCAGAATCCATCTGCAAGTGGAGGTGCAGATAACCAGGTCACTGAGCTTAGTGATCAGTATAGTGGGAAGGACTGTATTGTACGCAGAGCTAAAGTCAATGAACGGCATTCTGATGTAGGTGTTGTTTTTATTCAGGTGGGTGAGGGCTGAATGAAGAGCCATGGAAACTGCATCCTCTGTCAACCTGTTTGGGCGATGGGCTTTCTCTGGTGTGGGTCCAGTGTTGGTGGTAGGCCTGCAGTGATGTGATTCAGAACCAGTTTAAGCACACTGGTTCACACACATTCCTTGTCTAAACAGGAAACAGATTTAGGTCAGCTTTCTTTCCAATGTGTGTATATATACACGTGTCTGCTGCCTGCAATAAACCGAAGAAGAACATAAGCTCCATTCTGTGTGCTGTGTGATTCTTCCCTGATATCAGAAAGGCACCACGGGCATCGCAGGTCGTATGGAAAACCTCTCCAAGAATGAAGTTTCGTTTGGGCATGATAAAAATCTAACAGCCATTGTGGGCGTAAAAAAAGTCTAACTCGGATCTAGTAATGTGTGCAGAGCTACAGACGTGTTTTGCCAGTCAAACTTGGCTGTAACAGTTTCCCTCTGACCAACCAATCAGAGGACGGAAAAATGCTGACGCTTTTCTGGGCCAGCTAGCTGCCCGGTGAGGAGAATCTGAAATCTGATTGGTTAAAGAAACAGACCCATTGCTAATATAGTTTTAGGTACATAGCAGTACTGAGTTTGCAGGCCCTGGGCAGATTAGATTGACATGGCAGCACTTAGAGGCTGAAATCTGATTGTACAAAAAATCTAACATCCACATACACGTACTGGAAGCAGTGCAGCCAAGAGAAACTCTATGAAATGAAGAGAATAAACTGTTGAGAATAAATGAATACAATTTCATGTATTTCAAATATTAGAATTTAGGTTGTAAATGTAGGTCTGTGCTTCTGATTCTGTGTTTAGGAAGGCAGAGAAGGCTTTGCTGGCCCTGAGCGCCCGCCACTGCATAGTCTCATAATAATGTTAAGAAGAATCAAATTTTTTAATGCCATTTTCCTCAAAGTTGAAATATAAACTCATTAGACATGTGGCTTTTAACCCATCACTATTCTGGATTGCTTCAGGACTGAATTCATGTATTTGTATATGAAAAAAAAAATGTATGATGTACACCTTTTTTTTAGCATCTTTTTTAAATGATCAACTTTGGATAATGTAAAGCCCAATGTGTCTTCTTTCAAAAGATATGTAAATTGTGTATGTAGCACACTGTTGTCAGGAACTTTTACCATTGAAAGTCAGGAAGGACATTTTCAGCTGTGAGGCCCAAAGGTGGGGCTGAAACCGAACAGGGTTCAAGAAACCGGGTTTTTTTTCATATAAGTAACAGTATTTAGTTCAGTAAACTTAAGTTCATTTAAACGTGAATTCAGTGCTGTTTGTAAAGTTAACTGTCTTCATTTAATCCAAAACTATTCAATTCATTAAGTTCAATTATCCTCAAATTTATATTTTTACATTCAATAAAAACAAATCCTGTTTCATTAAAGATGTTTATTCAGTGATTAATGCATTTAATAAACAATTGGTTTCACTCAGAGTTTATATTTTTATATGTAAAAATAAGTTTTTTATAAAACTCAACTGAATAATGTAGTTTTACAATAAATAAAATAAACACAGCATTTTGAATATATTGAAATACTTACATACAGGTTTCTAATAAGCCCAACTTAAAATTCATGGACAAATTCCTATTTTTCAACCTTTGCCTCCTTTCAGTTGAGGGGAAAAAGTAGCTAAAAATGCACTAGTTGGTTAAAACAAAACCAATATTGAAACATTTATTCCAGCTTATAAATTCTATAAAACATGCAGCAATAAACATGAACTTCCAACAGATGAACATCTCATAATACTGTCTGGAAGTGAGAAATGTACAGGTTGTTTTTAGTCCATACACATGAACTTACTTTGATCAGAAACAGAATCATACTCCAAATCAATCAATCAATAAAGTCAATAAAATGATCCCAAACTGCTGTGTCTTGTCCTCGCTATTAATGAGCTCATTAGAGCTCCACTACTTCTAATTGCCTGCTGTGACAGTGAGCTCTAATACACATCACGCTGCCACCTACTGGCCATTTATGATTCTGCAACATAATCTCTATGGAGCTCTATGTAATAAGTGTAGTTCAAACACTCATCAATCAAATACAATTATCAACAGAATGTGAATCAATGACAGTTTGGACTTTAAAAACCTCTATGTATTATGTAACAGAGATGTCTACTGAAGTTAGCATGCTAAGCTAGCCCCGGTCCGTCCTCAGAGAGCATGGAGTCCCGCTGACCTTCGCTCGCTTTATACACAGTTTACAGCCGTTTTTATCTTATTTATGACTGTAATATCGCTCTTCTCTCAGGAACAACAGAAAAGTTGTGAAGACATAATATTTTATCCGCTCTTCCCCTCTGTAATGTGCGCATGCACATAGTGAGTGTGTGCGTGTAAGAGAGAGAGAGAGAGAGAGAGAGAGAGAGAGAGAGAGAGACCGGAGGGCGAAGCATCTTGGTGTGACGTCAAGTCAAGTCAAGTCAAGTCAAGTTTATTTCTATAGTGCTTTTCACAAAAGACATTGTCTCAAAGCAGCTTTACAGAAATCAACAGTCAAGGTGAATGGTGTGCATTTATCCCTGATGAGCAAGCCGGCGACTGTGGCGACTGTGGCAAGGATAAACTCCCTTAAATGTCATGAGGAAGAAACCTTGAGAGGAACCAGACTCAAAAGGGGAACCCATCCTCATTTGGGTGACATCAAGAGTTTGATCATAAATCTTTCAACAATACAGAACACTGGAGAGTGTGAACTAACATGAGTACAGGAGTATAAGATTATAGATAAATATACACGTTCTTTCTACAGTCTTTGGTATAAAAGTAGGAGCTACTGAGCTCAACATTTGTGATCATCACAGATCCAGCAACAGCTTTTCCATGCCAGAGCCTTTAAACACTCCAGGAGGTCCAATGTCAAAACTCCACACGTAGTGGGATCCAATTGGCACTGGTACGTCTCTAGATGGTTCAGGATGTTTGCGAGTTCGGCATCTACTTCTTTAAAGTCCATAATCTTCATGAGGTGGGAGATGACTGGAGCTGGCCAAACCTCAGGAAGCCTCGGGATGGGGAGAGAAAGAGAAGCAGTGGAGAGGAATTAGCGTAGTTGCTGTTCATGATATTAACAGCACAAGTTGATTATGTGTATGTGATCAGATGTTCTGGAGCACAAGGTTATGATGTGATGTGTGTTATGTGTAGGCTTTGTTAAAAAAATATGTTTTTAATCTGCATTTAAACTGGGTGAGTGTGTCTGAACCCCGAAAACTGTCAGGAAGACTGTTCCAAAGTTTAGGAGCTAAATGTGAAAATGCTCTACCGCCTTTAGTGGACTTTGCTATTCTAGGAACTACTAGAAGCCCAGAGTTTTGAGATCTCAGGGAGCGTGACGGATTGTAGCATGTTAAAAGACTGGAGAGATACATGAGAGCCAAACCATTTAGTGCTTTATAAGTAAGAAGTAGTAGTTTGTAGTCTATTCGAAACTTGACAGGAAGCCAATGTAGGGACGATAAGATTGGGGTTATGTGATCATATTTTCTTGACCTTGTAAGAACTCTTGCTGCCGCATTCTGAACTAACTGAAGCTTGTTTATTAATGATGCAGGACATCCACCTAGTAATGCATTACAATAGTCTATTCTGGAGGTCATAAACGCATGGAAGAGCTTCTCTGCATCGGATATAGATAACATATTTCTTAGCTTAGAAATATTTCTAAGGTGAAAGAAGGCTGTTTTGGTAACTTGGTTGATATGATTATTAAAAGATAAGTTGCTGTCTAAAATAACACCCAGGTCTTTTACTGTTGAACTAGTGGTTACAGAACATCTGTCTAAATGCAGGTTGAGATGCTGGAGCTTCTGTATACTAGTTTTTGGGCCGATGAGCAAAATCTCCGTCTTATCAGAATTTAAAAGTAGAAAATTATGGGTCATCCAATCTCTTATTTCCTTAACACACACAGTTATCCGAGTTAATTGAGCTGTATCGCCTGGTTTAGATTAGATATATAGCTGGGTATCATCCGCATAAAAATGGAAGCTAATTCCATGGCTTCTAATAATATTTCTTAACGGAAGCATGTATATTGTGAAGAGCAGGGGTCCTAGAACTGAACCTTGTGGCACGCCATAATTCACTAGCATTAGCCTGGATAGCTCTCCATTTAAATCTACAAAATGGTAACGATTGTACAGGTAGGATTTAAACCAGCTTAATGCCTGTCCCTGAATGCCGATGTAATTCTGTAAGCGATCTAGGAGGAGATCATGATCTATAGTGTCGAACGCAGCAGTAAGATCTAGTAAAACTAACAGCGAGATGAAGCCTTGGTCTGAAGCTAAAAACAGGTCTTTAGTGATTTTAACTAGGGCAGTTTCTGTGCTATGATGGGGCCTAAAACCTGACTGAAACTCTTCAAAGATATTGTTCTCTTGCAAGCAGGAACATAACTGGGCAGCGACAATCTTTTCTAAAATCTTAGACATAAATGGGAGATTTGAAATGGGTCTGTAATTCGATAGCGTGTTTGGATCCAGATTAGGTTTTTTAATAATGGGCTTAATAACTGCTAGCTTCAGGGATTTAGGGACGTGACCTAAAGAAAGTGAGGAGTTAATAATATTCAGAAGAGGCTCACCAGCCGTATATAACACTTCCTTCAGTAGATTTGTTGGAATGGGATCTAACTGACATGTTGTTGATTTAGCTTTGATAATAACATCATACAGCTCTTCCTGTCCTATACATGTAAAACAGTGGAGTTGTGGAGTTGAAGGTGACACTGTGTCAGGAGATGGTCTCAGAGGTTGAACTGCCACAATTTTTTTTCTAATGTTATCTATTTTTTCAGTGAAGAAATTCATAAAGTCCTCACTACTAAACTGTGATGGAACACATTTTTCAGATCCCTGATTTGTAGTTAACTTTGCTAATATACTGAAAAGGAACCTGGGATTGTTTTTGTTGTTTTCTATGAGTTTGCTCAGGTGTTCAGCTCTAGCAGCTTTTAGCGCCTGTCTGTAGCTAAGCATACTGTCTTTATACGCAATTCTAAATACCTCCAATTTAGTTTTCCTCCATTTTCTCTCCAGATTACGGGCTGTTCTCTTGAGGGCGTATGTATGACTATTATACCAAGGTGCAGGTGTTTGTTCTCTAACCTTTTTTAACGGGATGGGGGCAACAGTGTCTAATGTGCTAGTGAGGATAAGGTCTATGTTGTTAGCCATTTCATCAAGATTATTAGCAGTTATGGGTTTAGTGAGAAATTGAGATAAATCAGGCAGGTTATTTATGAATCTGTCCTTAGTGGTCGGAACAATAGTCCGATAACGTGGTGAAACACGGCTAATCTGCTCTACCTGTAGTGTGTACAGTATGAGATAATGGTCTGTGATGTCATCACTCTGAGGTAAAATATCTATATCAGTGATGTCTGCTCCGTGGGATATTATTAATTCTAGTGTGTGGTTAAGACAGTGAGTTGGTCCGGTGACGTTTTGTTTAACCCCAAAAGAGTTTAATAAGTCGACAAATGATAATCCTAGGGCATCGTTTACAATCCGTTTGAATCCTAATCTCTGACTAACATTAAGAGAGGCACTATAAATGGTTGCTACACCCCCTCCACGACCAGTCTGACGGGGCTCATGCTTATAAACATATCCTGACGGTGTAGACTCGTTTAGACCCATATAATCATCTGGTTTAATCCAGGTCTCAGTGAGACAGAGTGCTGAGAGATTATTATCTGTGATCATCTCATTTACAATCAGTGCTTTGGGTGCAAGTGATCTAATGTTTAAAAAAACCAAACTTTAGAACTTTGTTGTGATTGTTTATCTGGCATTTTTCAGTTTTTACTCTAATAAGATTATTTCTGGATCTTGTGTATTTGATTCTTGGTTTTACTACACGAGGAATAGATACGGTTTCTATAAATTGGGCTGTGTGCTCACTTGTAACTATTTGGTCTGTTGTATGCGTGTTCTCATAGTCGAAGATTTCCTGATGTCTTACCAGTCAGATGGTGTGAAGTATCCTAGAGATGTTATCTGATAGGACTGCTGCTCCAACTCTGCTGGGGTGCAGGCCATCAGGGCGGAAGAACCTAGGACGCTCCCAGAAACAGTTCTAGTTATTAACAAAGAGAAGTTTGTGCTCTCAACACCATGACTGTAACCATTCATTTAGTGCAAGGAGTCTACTAAACTTCTCAGCCCCTCGCTGGTAAGTGGGAAGAGGTCCTGACACTATGATCCTCGTTGTGGGTGATGTGCTGCGTACCGTCTCCACCAGGATCCTGAAATCCCTCTTTAAGATCTCCGTCTGCCTCAGCCGGGTGTCGGTCGTTCCAGCATTGAGAACAACCGATCCGAAGTTCTTGTTCAGGATCGCGGGTACCTGCGCAGCGACATCGAGAACACAAGCACCAGGAAAACAGCGAGTGTGCACCTTACCTTTTGCACTGGTTGCGCGGACATGCCGGACGATGGAATTTCCAAGAATCACGATATCGCGTTCCGTCTCGCGGAGAGGGGCGAAGCGGTTCTCGGTCGAGATCTCGAAGGCCGGTAGTGGTGGCAGGGGAGACGTTCTTGACCGGGGCTTGGCTCGCGGCTTCCGCTGCTGCAGCATCCAGGGTCCGTGGTGCACCGGTGCTGGAGTGAACGATACCTGGGCGGGCCGCGTTGTAGGTGCGCTGGGTCTGGGCAGAGAAACACGCGGAGTTGAGGTGCTGGGAGCATTAGATTCAACCCGGGAATTTACCTGGGACGAGTGCGCGTCCGCCCGGGATGTTTCCAGCGCCGCTTTCCGCTCTCGCAGCTGGGCATGCTTTGCATGCAGCTCGCGAATCTGTTTCTCCAAAGCCTCCATCTCCAACTCCACCGTTTGCAACTCGAACGAGTCCTCACCTGTGCTCAAAGGCAGACACACAGCCGGCATAGTGCTAATAATCGCGAACAGATTTAAGATACAGAGATATGATAGAGTAAGAGGCAATGAATATAGTCAACACTAGTGATAGTCGAGTTAACCAACTACAGGCACAAGTCAGGAAGACAAAAACAATTTAGGATCATTAAAAGAGGAAAAAAAAGGATAGGTAAATAGTAAAGTTTGTTTGAAAACGGCGAGAAAAATACAAACACGGAACTCGCGGCAAACAAGTCAAACACAGGAAGCTACGTCACCCAACACCTTTATGTTAAAAGGAAAAGCACAAAAGTCACAAAAACATGTGCTGTATATCTAAAAATTCTATCCATTGTAATGTGTACAAACGCAGTGCAAATTGAGTTCATTGAATGTGTGTCCAAAACTTATGAATGTGTAAGCTCACTCATGCATTGAATCCAATGCAATGATAAGCGATACCAATCATGTTCTTTTTAATCCGATACTGAGTACTTTCAAGACGTGTATCACAGATATGATACTTCTATAAAATATGTATAAAATGTTTTAATAAAAATCATACTTTTAAGAAAAATGTCCAGTTGAAATATGTTCATATCTGAAACAATCTGTATAGTATAAAGTAAAACTCTCTGAAAAGATTCTGCTAAACAACTGAATCAATCCAGAAGATGGGGGTCGTGTCTGTGTTCCTCCTCTGCTCTCCTCAGCTGTACTCAGACATGCTCTATAGGGTGTTTTACTTTTAGATGCTTTGTTATATTTGTGGTTTTGCCACAGTGGTGTATTGTTTTTTGACATGTCACATGAAGCTTCATAATTGTTAACTGGTGTGTAATAACCAGATTTTGCTTCTTTTTCTTTCAGTCATGATCTCAGCCATGCACTCGAATCCCCTTTTACACCTGCGCTGCATCTGCTTTGACTGAGTGAGTGAATGGGGTCATGATAAGCGATGATACAGCGGAAGAAGATATAGTTCCCATTGACATTCCTACTTAATTATTATAAATATTTATATACTATATGGCATATCAAAAATTAAATATTCTTAACTCAGTTGTTAAAAAAAGCAGATAGAATCGATACTTCTATTTGAGAATTTATCCTTTTTACACAATGCCAGTATCTAAAATATTCGATAATTTAGGATCGATCTGCCCATCCCTAGTCGTCGACATACATTAAAAATGTAATACAATTTTACTTAAAAATAAAAAAAAACTTTTTCCCCACAATACATTTGCTGTAGTATAAAATATATGAATATATAATGTATAGATGTATAGATTATTGATTTTATAGATTGTGAATCTTAATTGCAGGTTTCCTTTTGCTTTTAAAATACAGTAAAACCCCGTTGTACGAGCATAATTCGTTCTTGAAAATTGCTCGTAGGTCCATTTGCTCGTACGTTCGAACTAATTTTCCCCATAAAAATGAATGTAAAAGATAATTTTGTATTGAATGGATGTAAAGTTTAAAGCTCTTCTGTTCCATGGCTGTGTTTTAGGAGTGGGAGAAGTACCAGGATGTTTACGGTACCATGAAGGTGAAGTACAACGGGATGAAAGAATCCACATGGAGGCCACATGGCATCACTCTGTAACTGATTATTTCTCTGTAACTGCAGAACTCTGTGTTTCTGTTCCTCACAATATAAAACTAGAGAAAAGCAGCATTTCACATGAAAGAATCAAACGTACAAATTCACACATGATGAAATGATACACGATTACATGTTCATTAGCTGAATAATATCTAACACACTCGTTAAAACACTCGTTTACGGTGGTTCTGTAACAGCATCTGCTTTGAGGAGATACTTACATGCATCTGGGTGTGATGTTGCGATTCTGGCTGATGGCTATAACATCATCTGAGAAAGAAGAAAAAAAATGCATTTAACATAAAAGAAAACATAAATTCCAACGTGATGAAATGAGACATGATTACAAGTAATTTAGTGTGTGATCTCGAACACATTCATTCACACATTTGTTCACACACTCATTCACAGTAGTTCTGTAACAGCATCCACTTTGAGGAGATACTTACATACGTCTGGATTGAGATGAAATCTGATTACATTATTGAGACTGTTGGCAGTAACATCAGTTGCATTGATTCTAGGAGGAGCATCTCCCATTTCCATG
>JAAIIK010007677.1:0-12240 GCA_014706435.1 Silurus glanis | reverse complement strand
TGTGTGTGTGTGTGTGTGTGTGTGTGTGTGTGTGTGTGTGTGTGTGTGTGTGTGTGTGCGCGCGTGCACATCTGAGAAAAAATGTCCAGTGGTGGGCCGTCAAGGGCCAGCAAGGCCTTCTCTGAATCAGAATTACAGACTTATATTTTTATATAGTTTGTCCATTAATATGCCTATTAATATATTTTATTCTCAGTAGCCTATTCCATCATTTCATAGAATTTCTCTCAGTTGTGCTTCTTCCAAGAGAGCATGTTTATGTTAGGAAAATCGTAATCCCTGGAGTTTCCGTGGTCAGAGAACTCAAAAGGTTCAGCACAAATGCAGGAAACCCCGGGGTGATGTGATGAGGTGAATAGCGATGTTTCTGCTGGAGATGATGTATGTGGAGGTGCAGTTGTGGCTACAGTGAAAGGAGACGTGTTGACTTGTGTTCATTGGGTTTCTTGCTTTAGTAACAACTTTCATTCTCTCATACAGAGAACAGCGTTTTCTTCTCTGTTCTACTGCACTTCTTTATAATACTGATGATTTCTACAGACTTGGCATTATAATGATGGGATCAAGAGGTGGATTGATTCAGGCAGACCACCACTGAAGGCTGAGGTGTGAAATGAACAGCCTGCCACTGAAAATGGCACTTTTAATAGTCTTTTAAAATCATTGGTCAGAAAATTAACAGGTTGATGTATTTTCCTGTCCCTGGTCAATGCCCTGTCACACAGATTCCACTTAATAATGCAATAACAGTGTTTTACTGATTTATTAAATTGATGAATGAACATTTGTGTAAATGTTACTATTATTTTAAAAAACATCAATTTATAGAAACTCCACTCAATACACATGGAAGAAAAACATTTTTAGCAAAATGGATAAGGACATTAAAATGAACAAAAATGCTACTGATACTACTAACAATAATGATAATTATATTGAATGAGGTAAACCTGGATAAATAGTACCAAATTTAGATCTTCTGCTTCAGTTGTTTTTCTTTAGTTTTATTCTTTTCAACATTGTGTATTAATTTAACACTAATTTTACATTTAAAGTTCTTTCAGATTGAAGTTCATTGAGTTTCATTTCTTAAAGTAATGATGACCTCTTTCCTTAACTGAGTGTTTCTTGCCATAATATGGATTTGTACAGTAGTTGTAGTAGCATTTATATGGATATTGACTCTGCACTCAGACTTTCCTCTACACAAGACAACCACTGTTCTGAAGCACATTAAAAAGGAAAGAAACGTCACAAATGAACTCTTGGTAACGCGCCTGTGACCTGAAACCCATTGCAGGTGACGACCTTATAAATCTGATGACATAACAGCATTAGTTTGCCAATCTGCCATCAAAGATAAACTGAACTACTAAATTGAGCTACTTTGGAGAATCTACAAGCTAAAACATGTTCTGGCTTATTGAACACTTTTTTCTACTACATAATTCCATATGTTTTTTTTCATAGTTTAAATGTCTTCAGTATTAATGTACAATGTAAAACGTAATCAAAATAAACAAAAAATCACAGGCAGTGTGTGTTATTATACTTACATAATGATCTGAAATTTACAGTGAAAATCTTTCAGTAGAGCCGAGAGCTTCTTTACTCCTGAGTCTCCTGGTTCCTTCATGCTCAGATCCAGCTTTTTCAGGAGTAAAGGGTTTTTACCTAAAACTGAATGTAACCAGGTCAAGGCCTCTTCTGCAGCACGACTTTTTACCAACCTGCAAAAAAAAAATGCTGCTCAGAATAACAGTTTGTTATTAAACTCTTTTGGGGTTAAACAAAACATCACCAGACCAACTCACCGTTTTAACCACACACTAGACTTAATAATATCCCACGGAGCAGACGTCACTGATATAGATATTTTACCCCAGAGTGATGACTTCACAGACCATTATCTCATACTGTACACACTACCGGTAGAGCAGATTAGCCGTGTTTCACCACGTGTTCTGTTACAGTTATTGTTAAATGATAATTGATCTATCTATTTGAGATCTAATTGTTTGTTAATGGTTGTCTCCCCCTAATAGACGTCTTGATAATTATATATTGTAGTGTTACCATGTGACTAATCAGATGACCAACAAGGAGGTTAGTATTTTCCATGATGTGCAGTTTTGAACATGTGCTATAGCGAATCAACAACAATCTGCATTCCTCCATGGCCTTTGGTAGCTTCGTCGGTATGTTTATTGTTTCTTATTTATGTAGCATTCATAATATAGGATTATTTGTTGGATTTGTAATTCTTACATATGTTTGTTTATATTAGCTGCCTTTTTACATGGGAAAGAGAGTTGCAATGTTCCTTTGCTTACTATGATATACCTGGTAAATCGATATGGAGGGATATAGCATTTGTAAAAGTGTTTATTTGTGTGTATATTTGTTTATTTGTGTGTTTTCTCATTTAACCATGTCTTCTTTTGAATTTCATGCAGTTTCAGTTACCTCTCCAAACAACCTTTTCATCATTGTCATCTACCACCCCCCTGGTCCCCTTGGAGACTTCCTTGAAGAGATGGACACGCTCCTCAGTACTTTCCCCTCTGACAGCACCCCTCTGACAGTTCTTGGTGACTTCAACCTCCCATCTGACAAACTTCAGTCATCTTGCCTCTTCCTCTTGCCTTTTCTGAATACCTTCTCCTTGACATTTAACAGCTGCCCTCCAACACACAAGGGAGGAAATGTCCTGGACCTGGTTTTCACCCGCCCTACTCCAGCTACAGACATGACTGCCACTCCACTTCCAATCTCTGATCATCACCTGGTTTCCTTTTTAATCACTCTTCCTATTCAACCTAAAAATAATTTACATGTCTCTCTTATCCGTTCTAACCTTCATTCTATCTCTCCCTCCTCTGTAGCTTCCTGTACTCTTTCATCTCTTCCTGACCCTGACTCCTTTTCCTCTCTACCCTTAGACGTTGCTACGGACTCCTTCCTCTCATCTCTTTCCTCAACCATGGACCTCCTCTGCCCTTTGACTACAAAACCCAAGAAGTCTTCCTTTCCAACACCGTGGCTGTCGGAAGTTTTGCACAGCAGTCGACGAGAGCTCAGATCTGCAGAGAGGAAGTGGAAAAAATTACAGCTCGATGTAGACCTCGCATCTTACAGCGCACTCCTGACTAAATTTTCTTTGGAGGTGACTTCTGCCAAAACTGCCTTCTACAAGGAAAATCTTGAGGCCTCTGCACAAGATCCTCGTAAGCTTCACAACATCTTCTCTTCACTACTCAACCCCCCTGCTGCACCTGCTCCATCCTCCCTGACTGCTAATGACTTTGCCTTCTTCTATATGAGAAGATTAAGAAAATCTGCCAGACCTTCACTTCCTCCTCAACAACGACTACACAACACAGCCGACAATCCACTACGTCTCTGTCAAGCTTCTCAACCTTAACAGAAGATGAGATACTGCAAGTCATCCAATCTTGCAATCCCACCACCTGTCCTCTGGATCCAATCCCTTCAACTATGCTTCAGACCTTCACACAAGATCTCCTGCCCTTCATCTCCACAATCATCAATGGGTCATTAACATCTGGCTTTGTACCTACTACCTTCAAGCAAGCAAGGGTCATTCCCATCTTGAAGAAACCTGCTTTGGATCCGTCAGACATCAACAACTACAGACCGGTATCACTTCTCTCCTTTCTTTCTAAATCTCTGGAACGCACTGTTTTTAACCAACTGTCTGTCTATCTCTCACAGAACAACCTCCATGATCCGAACCAATCTGGGTTCAAAGCAGCACATTCCACAGAGACGGCCCTTTTGGCTGTTTCTGAGAAACTGCATGCTGCTCGGTCAGCCAAGCTGTCATCTGTACTTATCTTCCTGGACCTTTCAGCAGCATTTGACACAGTCAACCACAAGACACTTGGCAGGTCTTCCCCTGAACGCTATTCGTCCACTGCAAATGATCCGAAACGCAGCTGCATGACTTGTGTTCAATCAGCCCAAGTTCTCCCACACCACCCTACTGCTGCGCTCCCTTCACTGGCTTCCAGTAGCTGCACGTATCAGATTCAAAACACTGATGCTTGCCTACAAGGCCAAAAATGGACCAACACCATCTTACCTCAGTGACCTCATCACATCTCGCACTGCACCACGCTGTCTGAGATCCTCCAGCACTGCTCGACTGGTACCTCCTTCTCTCAGAATGAGAGGTAAGTACACTTCAAGGCTCTTCTCTGTTCTGGCACCGAGGTGGTGGAATGAACTTCCCCTAGATGTCCATACAGCAGAGTCCCTGACTATCTTCAAGCGACGACTGAAGACCTTCATCTTCCTGAAATACTTAAATTAGCACTTCCAAGTTTGTAGAATTCAAGGGTTATACTTATATTAAGTTTGTAATCTAGCATACCAGTGTAGATTTATTCATTACTAGAGACTCAAAGCACTTTTGTACGTCGCTCTGGATAAGGGCGTCTGCTAAATGCCGCAAATGTAAATGAGTGGATTTTATTATTTATTGTTTTCTTTCTTTATCTCCTAGTTTTACCTATCCTTATTATAGGTTGAAAAGAGGCATATCGTGTCTGTGATTTGATGAGGGTGGAGTTTAGCTTGCTGTCGAAATATACAGAGGACGTATATAGAGGACAGTATATCACATTATTGACTTGGTAGGACTTTTGTTCCGACCACTAAGGACAGATTCATAAATAACCTGCCTGATTTATATAAATTTCACACTAAACCCCTAAATGATAATAATCTTGATGAGATGGTTAACAACATAGACCTTATCCTCACTAGCACATTAGACACCGTTGCCCCCATCCGGTTAAAAAAGGTTAGAGAACAAGCACCTGCACCTTGGTATAATAGTCATACGCATGCCCTCAGGAGAATAGTCGGTCCAACCTCTGACAGCATCTCCTGACACAATCTCACCTAAAATTCCACAAGTACACTGCTTTACATGTATAGGACAGGAAGAGCTGTATGATGTTATTATCAAAGCTAAATCAACAACATGTCCGTTAGATCCCATTCCAACTCATCTATTGAAGGAAGTGTTATATACAGCTGGTGAGCCTTTTCTCAATATTATTAACTCCTCACTATCTTTAGATCACGTCCCTAAACCCCTCAAGTTAGCAGTTATTAAGCCCCTCGTTAAGAAACCTCATTTGGATCCAAACACGCTATCGAATTACAGACCAATTTTAAATCTCCCATTTATGTCTAAGTTTTTAGAAAAGATTGTTGCTGCCCAGTTCTGTTCCTACTCACAAGAGAACAAGAGTTTCAGTCAGGTTTTAGGCCCCATCATAGCACAGAAACTGCTCTAGTTAAAATCACTAAAGACCTGTTTTTAGCTTCAGACCAAGGCTTCATCTCGCTGTTAGTTTTACTAGATCTTAGTGCTGCATTCGACACTATAGATCATGAATCTCCTCCTAGATCGCTTACAGAATCAGCATTCAGGGACAGGCATTAAGCTGGTTTAAATCCTACCTGTCTGATCATTACCATGGGGTGCCACAAGGTTTGGCTCTAGGACCCCTGCTTTTCACAACATACATGTTTCCCTGGGGAAATATTATTAGAAGGCATGGAATTAGCTTCCACTGTTATGCTGATGATACCCAGCTATATATCTCATTGAAACTCGACGATACACTCAATTGACTCAGATACCTGAGTGTGTTAAAGAATTGAAAGATTGAATGACTCATAACTTTCTACAGTGGAACCCGGTTATGTCGCCGGCCTAGGGGACGGCAAAAAGCGTTGAGATAATCGATGTTTGAGACAAACAAAAACCAATATGGTGGCAATATATTAACGTGCTTGAAATTTCTTTCTGTACATGATGTGCGTTATTAAATGAGAATGTTTGATGAAGGCATGCTATAAAAATGTACATACATGTTTGTTTACCAAAAGGCAAAAGTGCACCAACTAACAGCAGAGATTTACCAGTATACAATACAAACCACCGTCGATTCTCGAAACAAACCTTTATTATATTCTCCAACATTGGAAACACAAAGATCGCTCACAAAATCACAAAAAAACGTGCGGGGTGTAGTTCGTTTTTACAAAAAGCTAACCAGTGTCAACATTAAATTCTCGAGTCATTTCACTCTGACACACAGCTCTGAAAAGTATCCTACACCTGTAGCATCTGTAAGGCTTGATTTCTCCGCCACTTCCGCGAGTTCTTCTGCGGCTGCACAGTGCCGTCTCACGACTGTATTTTCGCGTATATAAGACGCACCCTGGGTGAGGGGTATGTAAAACTTTCTATAAGACACGTCTTATATACGCGAAAATACGGTAGTGAGATGGTGACTTGGCAAAAGCCGGCGATTGGTCATACGGATCGAGATAACCGACGTTAAGGGGCAAATTTGCCCCCCCTTGTGCTCGAGATATTAGGGTTCGGCGACATAAAAGAATCGACATAACCGATTAAAAATGCTAAGACAAAGAGAGAATTTGGCGGTTCCACTTCAAAAACGTCGACTTAATAGGGTTGGCGAGTGAACCGAGGTCGAGATAAGTGGGTTAGATTGTATTATTAAATTCTGATAAGACAGAGATTTTGCTCGTCGCCCCAAAAACCAGTACACAGAAGCTTCAGCATCTCAACCTGCATTTAGGTGGATGTTCTGTAACTACTAGTTCAACAGTAAAAGACCTGGGAGTTATTTTAGAGCAACTTGACTTTTAAAAAGTGGAAGCCTTCTTCCACCTCAGAAATATTGCTAAGCTAAGAAACATGTTATCTATATCTGATGCAGAGAAGCTCGTCCATGCGTTTTCATGACCTCCAGAATAGACTACTGTAATGCATTACTAGGTGGATGTCCTGCATGATTAATAAACAAGCTACAGTTTGTCCAGAATGCAGCAGCAAGAGTTCTCACAAGGTCGAGAAAATATGATCATATAACCCCAATCTTCTCGTCCCTACACTGGCTTCCTGTTAAGTTTCAAAACCACTACAAACTACTGCTACTTACCTACAAAACACTAAATGGTTTATCTCCATGTATCTCTCCAGTCTTTTAACATGCTACAATCCGTCACGCTCCCTGAGATCTCAAAACTCCAGACTTCTAGTAGTTCCTAGAATAGCAAAGTCCACTAAAGGTGGTAGAACATTCTCACATTTAGCTCCTAAACTCTGGAATAGTCTTCCTGACAGTGTTCGGGGCTCAGACACACTCTCCCAGTTTAAGTGCAGATTAAAAACATATCTTTTTAGCAAAGCCTACACGTAACACACATCACATCATAACCTTGTGCTCCAGAACACATGATCACATGCACATTATCAATTTGTGCTGTTAATATAATGAACAGCAGCTACGCTAATTCCTCTCCACTGCTTCTCTTTCTCTCCCCATCCCGAGGCATCCTGAGGTTCCTCCAGCCCCAGTCACGTCCCACCTCGTGAAGATTGTGGACCTTTAAAGAAGTGGCTGCCCACAAACATCCCGAACCATCTAGAGACGTACCAGCGCCATTTGGATTTTACTTCATGTGGAGTTTGGACACTGGACCTCTTTGAGTGTTTAAAGGCTCTGGTATGAAGAAGCTGGTGTTGGATCTGTGATGATCTTAAATGTTGAGTTATTTTATGAGTTGCTCGGTAGCTCCTGGCTTCACAACATCAAATGACTGTGTAAGACTGTGGAAAGATCATCACTCATAATCACACACTCCAGTGCTCATGTTAGTTCTCACTCTCCAGTGTTCTGTAGTGTTTAAAGACTATAATCACACTCGTGATGTCACCCAAATGAGGATGAGGTTCTGCTTTTGAGTCTGGTTCCTCTCAAGATTTCTTCCTCATAACATCTAAGGGAGTTTTTCCTTCACCACAGTCACCATGGTGATCATCAGGGATAAATACACATCATTCACCTTCACTGTTAAATTCTGTAAAGGTGCTTTGAGACAATGTCTGTTGTGAAAAGTGCAATAGAAATAAACTTGACTTGACATTATTAATGAGACCAACTTTATCCAAATTACCATATAAATTGTCTACATTTTTCTACAATATTAATGTTGTAAATATGTTACATTATTTTGATATTGTGATGATTGGTTATAGAAGTCAAGTCAAGTCAAGTTTATTTCTATAGCGCTTTTCACAACAGACATTGTCTCAAAGCAGCTGGGGAGAAGAATCACCTCAGTGTCTCCAGTGTACAGTGTGGATCCTGTTGTAAATCAGTGAGCAGCTTCACTCCTGATGCTCCAGGATCGTTCCCTCTGAGATCCAGCTCTATCAGGTGTGATGATCTCAGAGCTTCAGCCAGAGCAGTGTATCCTTCCTCTGTTATACTGCAGTCTGAAAGTCTGAACATCGAAATGTCAAAAAAAAAAAAAATCTAAGACTTGAACAATACTGTACAGTCAAGATTAAGGAAAAGATTAATTTTAAATAAGTGTAATAAAAGAAACACCTGAATTCAGAAGCACATTGTGTCATTTAATTTGAAAAACATTTTTCGTATTTATTTATGTAGATAATGACATATTGAGCTCTATATTGGATTCATATCTTTAACTTATCTTTTTAACATTCCAAGAGGAACCTTTGTTGCTTTTAACAAAACCATGAAATTTATATTCTTCTGGTTTGATCTCTATTCTGATTTTATTTAATATCCACATACATGCTCATGCCAGTGATTTGTATTTATGTTGCTAAAAAATGATTAATTATTATTATTAATGATAAGGATGATTAGTAAAATAATAATAATAATAATTATTATTATTATAGTGGAAGTGAAGTGAAGGAGTAATGGAGAGTGTGTTAGAGAAGTAAAGAAAAGAGTGCAGGCAGGGTGGAGTGGGTGGAGAAGAGTGATAGCAGGAGTGATTTGTGATAGAAGAGTATCTGTGAGAGTGAAAGGGAAAGTTTATAGGACTGTGGTGAGACCTGAGATGTTGTATGGATTAGAGACAGTGGCATTGAGTAAAAGACAGGAGGTGGAGCTGGAGGTAGCAGAGCTGAAGATGTTGAGATGTTTGTTGGGAGTGACGAGGATGGACAGGATTAGAAATGAGTTTATTAGAGGGACAGTGCATGTAGGATGTTTTGGAGACAAGGTGAGGGAGGTGAGATTGAGATGGTTTGGACATGTGCAGAGGAGGGACATGGGGTATATCAGTAGGAGAATGCTGAGGATGGAGCCACCAGGAAGGAGGAGAAGAGGAAGAACAAGGAGGAGGTTTATGGATGTGGTGAGGGAAGACATGCAGGTAGTTGGTGTGAAAGAGGCAGATTTAAAGGACAGGGGGGATGGAGACGGATGATCCGCTTTGGAGACTCCTAATGGGAGAAGCCGAAGAAGAAGAAGATAGTATCAGTAATGTGTCAATGCTTATAGAGGTTTATGTTACTGTACCGTAATATCTTCAGAGTACACAGTGGGTCCTTTAGTTCTTTAGATAATCGCTGGACACCTGAGTTCTCTAGAATGTTCTTACTCAAGTCCAGCTTAGTTAGAAAACAGGGGGATGAACTGAGAACTTCAGTCAGAGCTTCACAGCCTTCGCTCGTTATACCACATTTAATGAGCCTAAAATACAAAAACGTGTCAGAATCAACACATTTCTAATGCATGAAATAAGAATCTGTATTCGTATACTTTGGTTCAATTAATCATAAAGAGCAAAACATGTTTTAAAATATTCATCTGAAATCAACCGTCCTCAGCTCTTTATGGACACTTCATATAGAACACAATCCACTCTGAAACTATTGGAACTTCAAGGCCAGTTATATTATTAAACAAGACATGTGGACATGTGGACATGTGGTTAAAGAACAAAAGATGATTATAATTTTCTGCTTTCATTTCAGTTTTAATTTTAAAACAATAGAATTGAACTTGCCTTTTATATATTTTTTGAAAAAAATATATGTACTATTTAATGTGGAGTCCTGCTTCATAACACCAGAAGGAATTTCAATACCAACATTATAAGTAGATTTGTTTCGCTCTGGTCACAGATTTCACCTGCTCCTTTCACCACTACATATTTTTAAGCAACATTAGTTACATTCTTTCCAGTAAGTCCTGATACGGAGCTCATATATGACCAGGGTGACACTCTGTTAATAATAATAATAATCAAACCAGTTTACCAGTTTGCTCTTGTTCCAGAGGACCAGCTGCTCTAAAGTAATCCTCTGTTGAAATGCAGACTCAGTTATGATTAGTAAGCTACCAAACTGCAGAGAAACTTAACACTAACAACTGTAGTGTTTTGCTGCTATCTACAGCTCTTGACTAAAGATGAAAACCAGTATATAGACTAGAAAAGTGCTCCTACCTCAGCGCCCCAGACCTGTGCAGCACCACAGCCTTCTTCATTAAACAGGCCAAATAATCAATAATGAAATTCACTGTTCACTGTTTTTTAATATTGAATTTTAACCATTCTGTGAGGTAGCCCTCGCTGAATGGTCTTATTTGGAGCATCTGCTCAAACACTAACTCAGGCTCTTTCCCAACATTAAGATTAACACTCTATGATCCCAGATTTAACATCAGGTCATGTAAAAGATAAGTTCAGACAACAAAAGGTAACTAATAATTATAATAATAATGTACACACATGAGTATCTGCGGTCTGCAGTGAAGATCCTTCAGTAGAACAGAGATCTGCTTCACTTCTGAGTCTCCTTTTATCTTCCCACTCAGATTCAGATCCGTCTGCAGTAAAGGGTTTGAACCCAGAACCTTATTCAGAAAATCCCAGGCCTTTTCTGCATCATCACTTTTCAGCAGCCTGCAGTCAGAAAACAACAGCTGTTTAGTGGAACTTTACAGATGTGACATCTGCACTCACATTAGCAAACAAAATAGCAAAAAGCAGATACAAGCTTATGTTACAAGATGCAATATTTTACAGGTTGTAAGATATGCATTGTTTGCATGTCTAGTCTGTGCAGGGGCCATTTCCAACTCCAGTACAGGCTTTTCTGTCTTTCAGCCTAGTGATGCCATGCCCCTAGATCACTGAAACATCTATCTAAAGCCGGGATCAGAAGTCGAAATTGGGTGCTCAATAGTCGATGCTCAGTTATGCCTTGTGATTCTGTTTTGTTGTTTTGTAATTGTGTGATATCCTGTTTTTGACTCAGAGTTTGCTGTGTCCTTTGTGGTAAGTTTGATTGGCTGGTTGTAAATACACAATGATATTGTAATACATGTAAATGTATGTAAATATTTGTATTATTGTGATCACTGGAACAAGGGATGTGGCTACTGTAACATCTCTGCCTATATTAAAATAACAACACACACCTGTGCATTTTCCAAGCACCTTTTACTTCCATTATTTTCTCACCACATAACACTTTATGCTCACCTGTTCCAGCACCCTCTACCGACAGACACTGGTAACAACCACAGCAAATCCTAATACATGACAGCTACCATTTGTTTGAGTGTGGAATTCTTCCCTGCTTTTGGTGAGAGATTTCAGGGAAGCTGTTTATTTTTATTTTGTTTTGTAGGTTATTTTGGTTTCTTAAACTGTTTTGTTTGTCATATTAGTATTGTTCCATCCAGAAGTTTAGCCCAGTTTGTTTTGATGTATGGCATGCCTGGGATATCTGGGCTTTCAATATATTCTATTAATCCTATTGTTCACCTCAGTGTGTTCAGTGTACAGTGTGGATCCTGTTGTAAATCAGTGAGCAGCTTCACTCCTGATTCTCCAGGGTCGTTCCCTCTGAGATCCAGCTCTATCAGGTGTGATGATCTCAGAGCTTCAGCCAGAGCAGTGTATCCTTCTTCTGTTATACTGCAGTCTGAAAGTCTGAGAAGAATAAAAGTCTTTTAACATTTAATCAGCAATTCTAACATTATTTGTTTAGTAGGATTTGAAGATGTTTACTTTTTGTTAGATTTGTATGATTAGTTATATGATTATACTTAACACTGGTTCACTGACTTATTTCATTAGTGAACATATACAACCACACAGGCAGGATGAATTCAAGTGACTCAGAATGTAAAATAAAACTGTACAATGTTCTACAGTGTAGACTCTATAAAACTGTGTCACTATAAACCTTCACTTCACTGGTGATTTGAGGTCTAGAAGATTCATAAACTACCCTTCAGATAAGATCTACTCAGTAGGAGAGATGAACTGACCTCAGTGTCTCCAGTTTACAGTTTGGACTCTTCAGTGCAGCACAAAGCAGCTTCACTC
>JAAIIK010007527.1:2491-12522 GCA_014706435.1 Silurus glanis | reverse complement strand
CCCCCCCCCTAGGCTCTCCCCTTCCCCCTCGCGCCACATATACATATACCACAAACATGAAAGTGTATTATTTGTGTTCTGATGAAAAAAGCAAAACATCTCTTTGTTGTCTTTTTATACGCCGTTCTGAAGCTTTCTTACATCCATTTGTAGCATTTGTAGCATTTGCAGCTCCCAGCACCCATACCGTTATCGCGCACGATTAGACGAAAAAAACGTGCGGCTGGCTTCACCATGTATTTTCAAACTGCAGCTGGCTTGACAGCAGTCGAATATTCATCAGCAGTGTTGGGCAACGTTACTTTTAAAAGTAATGCATTACAATATTGAGTTACTCCCCAAAAAAGTAACTAATTACGTTACTTAGTTACTTTTTATGGAAAGTAATGCGTTATATTACTTTTGCGTTACTTGTATCTCTTTCACGCCTTACAGGTGTAACAGGTGTAATATAGATAATTGCCATTAAGAAATAAGTTATATTAGGGCAAAAGACATGTCTTAAACATTTAAAATGTTTAATAACTTCTTAGAGAACAATAAGATGATCGACTAACTGCGATGGCATCGTACATGTGTCTCCCACGGAAAACTTTTATTCTGAGCAGTGGTGGAAAGTCGGCAAAAGTTTTCTATATTTCTGTCTCCATTTACATATTTATGTTACATATATTCAACATTATACACACACACACACACACACACACACACACACACACACATCTGTAATGCTGTGCTTTGCATGCAGGGTTTTTTTTTTTTTTTTTGAAGTGGTATTTTTTGCAGTTGACAAGAGCTTTTCACCAACACATAATCTACACTTAACCATTATTCCTTTCTCCTTTTTCTCGACTATTTCAAAATAATAAGAATACATCCATCACAGTAATGTAATCCCTCATCCCCGCTTCTGACCAGCTTCTGTTCCCGCTGCTCGCACATATGAGTGCGCGATTCTACGTGACTACGTTCATTTTAATTCAGTATTTATTTTTTTATGCAAAATAATTTAACTGAAAAGTAACTCGCATTACTTTTTTAAAAAAGTAACTCAGATATTAGTGTGTAAATTTAGAAAGTAACGCGCTACTTTACTCGTTACTCCAGAAAAGAATTATTATAACTTGTAACGCGTTACCCCCAACACTGTTCATCAGTTCATCCCTTTCAAGAGTGACTACTTGAAACACTAAAGACAGGGCAACGTAAAAAAACAGTAAAGCAACTGGAGAGCTCCACACCGAGGCATTGATCTAAACATGATTTGCACATTTACCATTGTCATTTTTCGTTCATTTATTGCACCTTTAAAAAAATTTTTATATAACATTGTTTAAATGTTATTATGCTTATGAATAAGAAATTCCTATTAGTGTCAAAATATAATTTTACCATTACCGTTTCGTTCAGGTATTGCAATTTTTAACGGTTTATAATGAAATTATGCTTATCTTTATGAAAATCCATTTTTTATGAATATCATATTTTTATGAACAAAGTTTTATAGTTGTGAAAACAATTTATAATGTGACTTTTTAGTTTCTTAATTTTAAGTATTGCAATTTGTAATGTTTTTTAATGAAATAAATAAAATTGATTTTTTCATTATTGTTATATTTTTATGAAAACAAAAAACATTTATTTCAAAACATGATGACGTCACATTTGTGTTAATTTCTGGAAATTTTTAACCGGTTTTCAATTTTTATATTTTTATTCTGTTCTATGGGGGGGGGGGCGTTAGAGACACTAGAGACGTTCTGATTGCACTTTTTCACTCAAGTTAAAGTAAAGAAGTTTGGGCTCTGACATAGACTTCTAGTACAAAAGTAGTGATTATTACCTGTTTTAGTGTCACACTGGTAACTGAACCACTGTCAGGCACAAGAACTCGCAGGAAACCGGAGTGAGAATCACGATGGTTCTGTCTTTAATAGAAAACAAAAGAAGCAAAGAGCAACGCAGAAAACGGGCTAAAAAGAAAACACAAACAAACAAACAAACAAAAGCTAGCTCGCAAAAAGACCAAACAATTAAGCTTGGGAGTCCACAATGTTCTTAGGCCAAAAGCTGTTGAACGGACGGTCAGACTGTGAATGAATGGAGTTTATATATGGTGGTGACTGATTTGGACCAGGTGTAGATGATTAGTACTCAGGCGAGCTGCTATGAGGGATATGAGGGTTAGGAGAAGGCGTGGCTGGTGGATCCCTGACAACCACAACATATTGATATGTTAATACAAACTGAATTTAACATTGTGTTATCTAGTAAATGTATCCAGACTGAAGATCCACCATATAGAACACAAGCAGAGAAAAGATGATGATGATCAGGTGATCAGGAATGTCTCTGTTCTTTGATATTTGGTGGTGATATGAATACTGTTATGGATCCACCCCGCGATCGTTCTAACCCCAGGTCATTATCCCGTTCTAAGATGGCCCAAGCCTTATCCACATTCTTTGATCAAGTGGGAGCCGTTGATCCTTGGCGATTTCTGTTCCCACACAGTAAAGCATACTCCTTTTTCTCGCAAGTACACCGCTCCTATTCGAGAATCGATTACTTCTTTATAGATAAATCTCTCCTTCCTTCTGTTGAACAAATCGATTATTTACCTATTGTGGAATCAGATCATGCTCCTGTGCAATTAGATCTCATTTGCAATCTGAGGTACAATGAGCGGCCTTTGTGGAGACTGAATACGTCCTTGTTATCAGACCCTGAATTCTGTACATTCGTAACTACGGCCATAGATAACTTCTTACTACATAACAGTTCAGAATCTATATCAGCATCTACATTTTGGGAAACACTTAAGGTAGTCATAAGGGGGGAAACAATCTCATATACTTCAACCCTTAATAAAAAGCGTAAACAAAAATTGGACAAATTAATTGACTCTATTAGAAGACTGGATTGCCTCTATTCTGTGTCCCCCTTACCAGAACTTTATAAGGAAAGCTTGAGCCTTCAAGTTCAATATAACCTGCTCTCAACAAATAAAACTGAATGGTGCTTATTACATGCTAGAGGGTATATATATGAACATGGGGAAAAGGCAGGTCGACTTTTAGCCTACCAATTAAAATCTAAAGCTGCCTCTCAAATTATACCTCAAATTCAAAACGGTGATGATTTAATCGTTAATCCCATTGAAATTAATACAACCTTTAGGAACTACTTTTTAGATTTATATGCTTCTGAAAGCCCTACATTAAACTCTGGAATGCTGGAATTTTTGGACAGTATAGATATACCCACTCTTGATTCAGTGCAGAAAAGCTGCTTGGAGGGAAACGTACAAATGGAGGAAATTCTAAATGCTATCACATTAATGCAGAACAAAAAAAACCCTGGCCCAGATGGCTTCCCAATAGATTTTTACAAAAAATTTGCAACTAAATTAGCCCCTATTCTCCTTGATATGTTTAAGGACTCCTTTGTAAGGGGAAGCTTGCCGCAAACTTTGAACGAGGCGAACATAATTCTATTGTTAAAACCTGGCAAAGATCCCCTAAAATGTAATTCTTACAGGCCAATATCACTCCTTAACGCTGATACTAAGATCTTGTCAAAAATCCTTGCCTTACGTTTAGATACGGTAATAGGGAATTTAATTTCAAGTGACCAAACGGGTTTTGTCAGAGGTCGTCATTCTTTTAGTAATATTCGGAGACTGCTGGGGGTAATCCACTCATCTAAACTTGCTCAGGACCCTGTACCTCAGGTTGTTATTTCATTAGACGCCGAAAAAGCGTTTGACAGGGTTGAGTGGAAGTATTTATTCTCGGTGCTGGAAAGATTCGGTTTTGAAACATATTTTCTCTCACTGGTTAAGTTATTATACTTCTCTCCTGTGGCATCGATAATTACAAATGGGGTACGTTCAAAGTCTTTTCCTCTATCAAGGGGTACAAGACAAGGGTGCCCTCTTAGCCCTTTACTTTTTACATTAGCCATCGAACCCATTTCATAGCGTTAAGATGCTCGAAACATTATACCGGCATTAGCAGTAGAAACATAGAACATAGGGTGTCTTTGTATGCTGATGATATGTTGTTGTACCTTTCGGACCCAATTGTAGGTATTCCACAAGTAATTAAGGTTTTGAATCAATTCGGAGAATTCTCAGGTTATAGATTAAATTTCTCAAAAAGTGTTTGTTTCCCCGTAAACAGTAGGGGCCTTCAAATTTCAGGGAATGATATTCCGTTTCAATTGTCTGTATCGGGTTTTAAATACTTAGGGATAAATATTTCGCAGGGTTTTCCTAATCTTTACAAAGAAAACTTTGCTTCTTTAATTGACAAGTTAAAACTTGATCTCAAAAAATGGAACCTGCTGTTTCTTTCCCTTGCGGGAAGAATTAATTGTGTAAAAATGAACGTTTTACCGAGGCTCCTATACTTGTTTCAATGTGTCCCAGTCTTTTTACCCAAATCCTTTTTTCAGAACTTAGACAGCCTAATCTCGTCATTTATATGGGGTGGGAAAACACCTAGGATTCGGAAGGAATTTCTCCAAAGGCAAAAAATTCAAGGGGGATTAGCACTACCTAATTTCAGATACTATTATTGGGCTGCAAATATTTCAAAAGTACTCTATTGGCATCAGAACCCCAATGATGTGTGGTGCATTTCAGAAGCGTATTCTTGTACCTCTTCATCCCTCCCTGCTTTAGCTTTATCCAAAATGCCCCCTTGTATTTCATCATACACGCAATGCCCAGTTGTAGCAAATACCCTCAGGATCTGGTTTCAATTCAGGCAGTGTTTTGGTTTTAGAGACTTCTCCATAGCCGGCCCTATATGCAAGAACCACCTATTCCTTCCGGGTCAACTGGACTCGGTTTTCAGTCAGTGGCAACGGTCGGGTCTTGTCAGATTTAGTGATCTTTTTATAGATAATGTTTTTGCCTCATTCTCAACTCTCTCTTCAAAATACGGTCTGCCAAGGTCACACTTGTTTAGATATTTTCAAGTTCGTCATCTAATCCAAAGCCACTGTCCCACATATCCCTCCGCTCCTTCTAGTGTAGGAATGGATGCAGTTTTAAATATTTCAATACACTTGAAGGGAGTAATTTCTAATGTTTATAACACTTTAATGTCAATCAAAAATATAGATTTGAACAAAATCAATGCGGAATGGACAAGAGATTTAGGGGTTGACATATCAGAGGAAACCTGGAAAAATGCAGTATTCAGGGTGAATGGGACAACCTCCTGTACTCGTTTAGGCTTGATTCAATTCAAGGTCCTCCATAGACTCTACTACAGCAAGGTTAAGCTGTCCAAGATTTACACCAATGTAAATGACGCGTGTGAGCGTTGTTGCTCTGCTGGGGCAGATTTGGCTCATATGTTTTGGACTTGCCCCAGACTGTTTGATTACTGGACAACTATATTTAAAATCCTGTCTGAGGCATATATTAGGGATATTAAGCCTAGTTTTGAAATGGCAATTTTTGGAGTACCTGAGCAAGGTACGGTCATGCCCAGGAAATGTCAAGATGCTTGTGCCTTTGCGTGTCTTCTGGCTCGGAGAAGAATATTACTCGATTGGAAATCAAGTAAACCACCTTTAGTCTCACTCTGGCTAAAAGATCTGATGTTATTTTTGGAATTGGAAAAAATTAAATACTCTCTTAGAGGATCCACCAAACTTTTCTATTTAGTATGGACTCCAATGATCTCATATTTTGGAAAGGGTGTAGCACTTCCCCCAAATTGAGTTGTAAGGCTTGTGCGCATTGTAACAGGTAACGTCGTCAGGTGCAAGGTGCAATGGGCCAACAATGTTGTTCAGTATTTCCTCATTGTTTATTATGTCTTAACTTTGTGATTTTGTGGGGTGGGATTTTTATTTATTTATTTATTTATTTATTTATTTTTTTTTTTTTTTTGTGTTTGGGTGGGGGATTTTTTGAAAAAAATTAGGGGGGGGGGGAATAAATAAAAAAAAGGGGGGGAAGAAGTATGATTAGTACTGTCAATCATCTGTTGCTTAATGTTCTTGTTGTTTGTTATGGTGCTTTCCTCTGTTCCTTCCTCAATAAAATATATATATATATAAAAAAAAGGAATGTCTCTGTTCTCAGTCATGTTTACGTCACTCTGTCTCATCCACATTAACCCCAGACTTCTTACTGCCTTCTGCCTGCTCATTGTGAGCTTCATAAACTAGTCTACGTCTGTGGTGTGAGAGAGACAGGGATTGATACACCAGTGGATTAAAAAAGCCGCGCAATGACAAAAAATAGGTTGATGGGCTGAAAACGGCGCAATGAGAAGAAAAAATATTGATCATGTCACCAAGTTGATTAAAACTAAAGTAACGATCCTGTAAATAATTACTTTGTTCAATAATTTTGTTACTCCTGCATCAATCTGTAAAAATTCAACTCGTTAAAACAGTAATCTAGCAACTATTTTAAAGCACCCAAAGTACGACAGAATCTGAAGTACAAAAGAACCCCATCCTGAAAGCACACTGTTTACGGGTTGATTCAGGAGTGAAATTATTGATTTTTATTTTTTTTTTCAGGCACAAATTCCAATGCATTCCTGTCACTTCATAAAATTAAGGTTGAACAATGAAGGTCCGTGGAGGGAATGAAAGCTCTCAGATTTCTTTAGTGTTTTAGTATAATAGATATTATAAAGATGTGTTAAATGTTTGGAACAACTTTTAATTTCTTGCATGATTATAACCTGTTATATGGTTTAGAGACAGTGGCATTGAGTAAAAGACAGGAGGTGGAGCTGGAGGTTGCAGAGCTGAAGATGTTGAGGTTTTCGTTGGGGGTGACGAGGATGGACAGGATTAGAAAGGAGTTTATTAGAAGGACAGCGCATGTAAGACGTTTTAGAGACAAAGTGAGAGAGGTGAGGATGAGATGGTTTGGACATGTGCAGAGGAGGGACATGGTGTTTATCGGTAGGAGAATGCTGAGGATGGAGCCACCAGGAAGGAGGAAAAGAGGAAGAACAAGAAGGTTTATGGCTGTGGTGATGGAAGACATGTGGTGTGAAAGAGGCAGATGTAGAGGACAGGGGGGTATGAAGACGGATCATCCCCTGTGGCGACCCCTAATGGGAGAAGACAAAAAAGAAGATTTATCATAGTCCCGACCCCGTACACAGCAGATGACAGGCTGCTGATTAAATGAATTATAGCAGGTATATTTTTTAATAAATCGGTCTGTAGTTTTGTATCTGATTATTGTTAAATGTATGAATATAATTAATATTATAAGTTAATAATAAAGGATTGATGTGTGTTATTAGTCATTAACAGTGTCATGTTCATGTGTGTAAACGTAAATATATTTATGTTAATTTTTTTAAGATTAATTGGATTAAGATAAGATAATAACTCATGTTGGACAATTTTACCTAAAAGTAAAAAAACCTTTTACCCCACAATACATTTGCTGTAGTATAAAATATATTCATATACAATATATAGATTATTGAAGGATTGTGAATCTTTATTTCAGGTTTCCTTTTGATTTTAAAATAATCTATAAATATGACGAATGGCTCTCTATACGAGAGGAAGTTTTTCATAAATCAATCTCAAGCTCTGTGCATGAACAAAACTTAAAATTTATAAACAGGATATATCTTACCCCAGTACGCCTCCACAAAATGTACCCAAATGTATCTCGGATGTGTTTTAAATGCAAATCTGAAATAGGAACGTTGATGCATTTATTTTGCATTTATTTTGTCTCCAACTATTTATTTACTAAACTGCAAAAACATCACTGGATTTCTCTACTGACTCGCAGTCTTTGTTAAATATAATTATTTATCTGGCGAAGAAATGCATACTTATTCTCTGGTCATCACCAAAGGTACCGACTTTAAAGATGTGTTTAGCACAAATGGCTAATCTTCTCCCTTTGGAAAAACTTACGTATGACTTACAGAATAAATCCGATGTATTCTGGCGGATATGGGCTTCTTTGTGGGATTTACTTACTCTGCAGGCGAGACCCTAGCCCTGATTTATGTTTTTCTTTTTTGTGTTTTGTTTTGTTTACCCATTTGTAGTTGTTTCCATCCTGTTTTGATTTGCCCTTTGCCTTTCCATGGTCACTTTCTCATATTAGCATTATGTTGTTGTTATTAATATGCTTGAGTGTATGCTGTGTGTGTTGACTGATCGGCTCTGTTGTTTTTTTGTTTTAGCAAAAAAAAATATATATAATAAAAAAATAATAATAATAAAATAATCAATAAATTGCTTATTGTGTTTGAGAAACTTTAGCAATGTTACTTCAACACAAATGTTTTCCTTTAAATGTTCAGATTTCTCGTAAGATTTTTTCAGAACATTGGAGCATTAAATTATCGTTTTCGTAATACGAAAGAGATGAAACTTTATAAAAGTGTGATGAACAGATCAGTAAATGCTTTAATCAAATTCTCAAGCTCTGTGCAGAACTGATGTTTGTTTATTCTTCTTTAGTATGTTTTTGTCTCTCTCAATTCTTGTTTAGTCTTCAGAAATGTCTGAACGTGTGTTTAAGACAAAAACTCTAAAAGCATTTGGTCAGTGCACTTTCAGGAATCTTTGAGCAAGGAAATGGAGAAGAAGAGGAAAGACGAGGTGCCCGATGCACCGGTGGACATCCAGAGGTCCAACCTGGAGAACAGAGTGATTGAGTTGGAGGACCTGCTCAGTGAGACACACAGAGAGTGTGTGATCAAAACCAAGGTGAGAAACAAAACCCTGGTGGAAATGATTGTACAGCCGATTGTAGAGCTCACTTGTGGATGTGAACATTAATGACTACATCCTTCACCCTCTTCATCATGGCTGTGTTTTAAGGAGTTTGAGCAGGAGTGAGAGGCTCATAGTGTCCTGAAGTGTCAGTACAAACATCTGAGGGAAACAATAACCTACAGCAAGGGGTCACTACAGTTAATCATTTTTATCTGTGACTGTGTTTGTGTGTGTGTGTGTGTGTGTGTGTGTGTGTGTGTGTGCGTGTGTGGATCCAGTAGATTGGGGAGTAAAACAAACAGAGACTCATATTTTTCATTTTTGTTGTTTTAAATCTGATGACGGTGAGGGTTGGAGGTGATCGAACCATAGTTACACCTCATTCAAAAGATCTGAAAAACAAGAAGAAGCTCACACACTTTAACAGCAGAAACAAGAAGCACAAAGTCTTCACAATGCAGCCACATCATTATTCACATATCAACTCATTATAGTTTCATTTGAACCAAATATGTAACATATCAAAAGTCTTTAAATCTCCCCCTTTTTCTTCTTTAGAACAATATTATTTTCATTAAATGAAGGCAATTATTGTGTTAAAGCAAAATTCATCAACTCTCCAGTGAAAAAAGTAACTCAGCTTTATGAAGGCCACGTGGCACCACTCTGTAACTGATTATTTCGCTGCAGAACTCTGTGTGTTTCTGTTCCTCACAATATAAAACTAGACAAAAGCAGCATTTCACATGAAATAATCAAATGTACAAATTTACACGTGATGAAATGATACACGATTGTATGTTCATTAGCTGAATGATATCTAACACTCTCGTTCACACACTTATTCATGGTGGATCTGTAACAGCATCTGCTTTGAGGAGATACTTACTTCTGTCTGGGTCTAAAGTTACGAAGGGTCCTGATGGGAGCAACATCAACTGCAAAGAAAGAAAAGTCAAATTTAACATGAAAGAATAAAACAAATAAATTCCAACATAATGAAATGATACATGATTACAAGGTCATTTACTATATGATCTCTAACACATTTATTCACACACTCGTTTACACACTCGTTCACAGTGGTTCTGTAACAGCATCTGATTTGAGGAGATACTTACTTCCGTCGGGATCCACTTCCTGAGGTTCACTGATATTTTGGGACCTGATGGGAGCAACATCACCTGCATTGATTCTAGAAGGAGCATCTCCCATTTCCATCTGTGTGTTTCTGAACATCATGAGAGAGAGAGAGAGAGAGAGAGAGAGAGAGAGAGAGAGAGAGAGAG
>JAAIIK010007517.1:534-11408 GCA_014706435.1 Silurus glanis | reverse complement strand
TTATAACATACGCTAGATAAGGTTAATTAAAATATTTTTTCTCGACAGTACTATGACTGGTAAAGGGAGAGAGATAGCTGATATGATGGAGAGGAGAAAGGTAGATATGTTGTGTGTTCAGGAAACCAAGTGGAAAGGGAGTAAGGCCAGGAACATTGGAGGTGGGTTTAAACTGTTCTATCATGGTGTGGATGGAAAGAGAAATGGTGTAGGGGTGATTCTGAAGGAAGAGTACAGTAAGAGTGTAGTGGAGGTGAAGAGAGTTTCTGAAAGGGTGATGAACGTGAAGCTGGAAGTTGAAGGGATGATGATAAATGTCATCAGTGCCTATGCTCCACAAGTCGGCTGTGAAATGGAGGAGAAGGAAAGATTCTGGAGTGAATTAGATGAAGTAGTAGATGGTGTACCTAGAAATGAACGATTGGTGATTGGGGCAGACTTTAATGGACATGTAGGTGAGGGGAACAGAGGTGATGAGGAGGTGATGGGTAGGTATGGCCTTAAGGAGAGGAATGTGGAAGGGCAGATGGTGGTAGATTTTGCTAAAAGGATGGAAATGGCAGTGGTGAATACGTATTTTAAGAAGAAGGAGGATCATAGGGTGACCTATAAGAGTGGAGGAAGGTGCACACAGGTGGATTATGTTCTATGTAGGAGATGCAACCTGAAGGAGATTGGAGACTGTAAGGTGTTGGCAGGGGACAGTGTAGCTAGACAGCATAGGATGGTGGTCTGTAGGATGGTTTTGGAGGCGAAGAAGAAGAGGAGAGTAAGGACTGAAAGAAGAATAAGATGGTGGAAACTGAAGGAGGAAGAGTGTAGTGTGAGGTTCAGGGAAGAGGTCAGACAGAGGCTCGGTGGTGGTGAAGAGGTGCTGAATGATTGGGTAACTACTGCAGGAGTGATGAGGGAGGTAGCTAGAAAAGTACTTGGTGTGACATCTGGGAATAGAAAGGAAGACAAAGAGACATGGTGGTGGAATGAGGAAGTGCAGGAGAGCATAAGGGGAAAGAGGTTGGCAAAACAGAAGTGGGATAGACAGAGTGATGAGAAAAGTAGGCAGGAGTACAAGGAGATGCGGCAGCAGGTAAAGAGGGATGTGGCGAAAGCCAAGGAAAAGGCATATGAGGAGCTGTATGAGAGGTTGAACACTAAGGAAGGAGAAAAGGATTTATACCGATTGGCCAGGCAGAGGGACCGAGCTGGGAAGGATGTGTTGCAAGTTAGAGCAATAAAGGATGGAGATGGAAATGTGTTGACTAGTGAGGAGAGTGTGTTGAGAAGGTGGAGGGAGTATTTTGAGCAGCTGATGAATGAGGAGAATGAGAGAGAGAGAAGGTTGGATGATGTGGAGATTGTGAAGCAGGAAGTGGATAGGATTAGTAAGGAGGAAGTGAGAGCAGCGATTAAGAGGATGAAGAGTGGAAAGTCGGTTGGACCAGATGACATACCGGTAGAAGCGTGGAGATGTTTAGGAGAGATGGCAGTGGAGTTTTTAACCAGATTGTTTAACAAGATTTTGGAAGGTGAGAGGATGCCTGAAAAATGGAGAAGGAGTGTGCTGGTACTGATCTTTAAGAACAAGGGAGATGTACAGACCTGCAGTAACTACAGGAGAATTAAGTTGATCAGTCACACCATGAAGTTATGGGAAAGAGTAGTGGAAGCCAGGCTGAGAGAAGAGGTGACCATCTGTGAGCAGCAGTATGGTTTCATGCCGAGGAAGAGCACCACTGATGCCTTATTTGCTTTAAAAATGTTGATGGAGAAGTATAGAGAAGGTCAGAAGGAGTTGCATTGTGTGTTTTTGGATTTAGAGAACGTGTACGACAGGGTGCGGAGAGGAGTTGTGGTATTGTATGAGGAAGTCTGGTGTGTCAGAGAAGTATGTGGGGGTGGTGCAGGACATGTATGAGGACAGTGTGACAGCAGTGAAGTGTGCAGTAGGAACGACAGACTGGTTCATGGTGAAGGTTGGACTGCTTTAAGGATCGTCTCTGAGCCCTTTCCTGTTTGCAGTGGTGATAAACAGGTTGAAGGACGAGGTCAGACAGGAGTCTCCCTGGACTATGATGTTTGCGGATGATATTGTGATTTGTGGTGAGAGTAGTGAGCAGGTTGAGAAGAGCCTGGAGAGGTGGAGGTACGCACTGGAGAGAAGGGGAATGAAAGTCAGTAGGAGTAAGACAGAGTACATGTGTGTGAATGAGAGGGAGGGCAGTGGAGTGGTGCGGTTGCAGGGAGAAGAGGTGGAGAAGGTGGAGGAGTTCAGGTACCTGGGGTCAACAGTGCAAAATAATGGAGAGTGTGTTAGAGAAGTGAAGAAAAGAGTGCAGGCAGGGTGGAGTGGGTGGAGAAGAGTGATAGCAGGAGTGATTTGTGATAGAAGAGTATCTGTGAGACTGAAAGGGAAAGTTTATAGGACTGTGGTGAGACCTGAGATGTTGTATGGTTTAGAGACAGTGGCATTGAGTAAAAGACATAATATATGATAATATATTCCCTCTGTGAAATCTTCTGTAATAAATTTTCTGCCTTTCAGGTTTCAGGTCTTAAGAGAGCTGGGTTTTTTTCTGAACACACAAACACACACACACACACACACACACACACACACACACACACACACACACACACACACACACACACAGTGCAGTTATTTACTTTGAGCACAAATGTAGCTGAATCAGTTTGAACTTGAAAGAATTGTACTTTGCTAGTTTTTTTTTTTTTTCGTTAGATTTATGAAGCAATGAAGATCTGTCTCACATCACATACACGCGTTTGCTGGACACAGAGTGAATCTAAAAACAGGAGCTAAATAATCATCATTTAGCTGAGCATTGAGACGTTCTGAGGGTGGCCATCTTGGAATTGGCCACATGGTCAGCCTGTAAAATAAAACTAGCAAAAGCTTTTTCAAGTCTGTGATTTTATTCAGCCTATACCATAAAATATATATTATTCTTGTAAGCATCTCATACACTTTTGATGTTTTAAACATCACTTGTTTATCCGGTCACATGCGAATGCATGATTGTTTTATTCTATTCGTGATGCCTAATGCTCTGAAAACCTCACTAAATAAAATGTGTCATTATTATTGCTCTGGTTTGTAAGAGTAAATGTTATAGTAATCTTTCTGAGCTTAATAACAGATCTGATTACTGCTTCTTGAACAACACAGTAAAAACAGTCATAAAAACATTCAGTGGTTAAATATTTCATCCAAAAACGGCATCCAAGCTACAACCAAAAACGCTTCTAAACCTTGCTGTGTTGTAAGATTTTAATTTAATACTGTGGTTTTTAAGATTGTCTTCAAGGAAATGTGTTTCGAAGAAGAAAATTAACCACTTGGAAGAAGCTTTTTTCGTCTATAAAATGCCACTGGTTAAAACCTGATTATTAGATTATTATATACTTTTTACTGGATTGTTTCTGCAAACCATTGCTCTCTAAATGTAAGCCAAAAAAGCTTGGTTTGGAGCTTGTGCTCTTACCACTGATTTATAGAAGCTAATTTTTAAGGAATGGGAAAGAAGTTCAATGCATACATATATAAATTATGGTGCGTATATTCAAGATTTAATATTCAAGAGTTTATTGTAATATGTGCAGGAAACAATCTGCAAAACTATTCTATGAAATTCTTACTCAAAGCCGCCTTTGACATAAATAGACACAAAACATAAATAAGAGGTAAAATGGGTTCAAGTTGGGATTCCCATTGTAAAGGCCTCTATGAATCTATATACCAAATTAAAATGATTTAAATTATTATTAATTATTTATTAATGGTCACATACACATTCATACAGTGTACGACATGCAGTGAAATGCTTCTTACGACTGTCCAACATGTAAAGGTGAAAATAGCAATGGAATATTACAAATAAAATACAGCAAAATAAATAAAAATAAAGTATAAAAGTATATTAAAAATATAATATATATGTAATATTTAATAATATAAAAATATAAGTGTAACTATATAGTATGAAAATAAGGTTAATAATTTTATATATATATAATGGGTGCCATATATCTTGATTATGGAAATATTAGGCAGCAAGTGAACATTTTGTTCGGCTTTCATTTAAATTTTCCAGGATTATCATAACGCACAGACAAAACACACAAAAATGCAGGGAAAACCCAGAGTCATTTTATGAGGTTAATATCGATGCTTCTGCTGTTGATGGTGCATGCGGGCGGTGCAGCTGTGGCTGCAGTGAAAGGAGACTCGTTGAATTGGGTTCATTGCTTCTTGCTTTCGTAATGCAATTCATTCTCGCTGTGAGATTCCTGTTTGTGATGTAGCCCTCTGTTACACTGCGTTACTGTATAATATTGGTGGTATATAAAGCCATGGTGTCATAATAATGGTATTTAGATGTGAATTGATTCAGGTAGAATCACTTCCGATTCCGTAAAAAATCCAGATAAGAGTGAAATAGGTTTGCGTTTACACATGGCCACATGAATAAAATGAATACACTGTTCAATGTTTGATGAATCCGGAGATGTTGCAAGTTTGATGGCGGATCGGCGTGAAAGGCGTTCGCAGAATCCCCCCGGCCTGCATGAACAGATGCACAGCATGAGCTGCGTGCATGATACAATGCCAGAGGTATCTGAAGAATGGGATGTGGATCTAAACCAATAGCCTTGGGCTAGGCATGGGAACATTGAGGGCCTCCTCTGTAAACAAGAGGCCTTTGGTGCTCAAGGAAACCGAGATAAGAGCAGGAAAAAAAAACAAGACACACTCCCTCTGTCCTGTAGAAACACTAAGCACAGTGCATCATCTTCCTGTGTGCTTAAACACATCAGTGATTTTGTATCCATAATGGCTTAAAGAGAAGTTCAGAGAGGTTCAGTCAATAATAAGTGTACATTTGTCATATTCATTCTATAAAACATATTTATTTGAAATAATTCACAATAGATATTTTCATGATCAGTAGTTAGTGTACCTTTTTTGCCAAATGCTAAAATCGAATTGGTTGGAACATTTACAGCATTTGGCAGACACCCTTTATCCAGAGCAACGAGCATTTATCCTATTCATACAACTGAGCAGTTATGGAATTAAGGGCCTTGCTCAGGGGCCCAGAAGTGGCAGCTTGGTGTGGCTGGGATTTGAACTTGCAACCTTCAGATCTAAAGTCCATTGCCTTATCCATGAAGCCACCACCTCCCCATATTGGAGGTACATATTGATTCATTTTCAATATCAACCTTTATCACACATGATCTGATCGTTTACTTTTTATACCTATTCATTTCAGGGAGGTGGTAGCTCAGTGGTTAAGGCTTTGCTCAGCTGTTTGGGATTCAAGCCCAAGCACTGACAAGCTGCCACTGTTGGGCCCTTGTGCAAGGCCCTTAACCCTCCCTGCTCCAGAGGCGCTGTATCATGGCTCACCCTGCACTCTGACCTCAGCTCCCTAACAATCTGGGGTATGCGAGGAAAGAATTTCACTGTGCTCTAATGTATATATGTGATGAAGGCTCTTATATACTCAGTGGTTGAGGCATTGGACTCTGGCTTAGAAGGTCACAAGTTCAAATCCCAGCACCATCAATCTGCCACTGCTGGGCCCTTGAGCAAGGCCCTTAACTCTCAACTGCTCAGTTGTAAGTCCCTCTGGATAATGGCGAAATTTTATAAATTTCAGATGATCCTGTGTCTATGGTAGCCTCAAATTCCTGTTCTTTGGCAGACAGGATTGAAATCCAATCTGATCCTCAGCTATTGTAGTCCACCCACCCCACATTTCAATATTTTGACTAATCTGAGCTGTTTCCCTGCTCACCACAGTTGTAAAGAGTGATTGTATGAGTTATTATATCCTTTCTGACACGTCAAAATCTCAATCTAGCCATTTTTCACTGAACCCTATTACGAAACAAGGGATTTCACCCTGAAGAACTGTCACTCACTTACTGTTTTTTTGTTTTGGTTTGTTTTTTTTGCTTTTGCACAATTCTGTGTAGAGATGTTGCATGTGAAAATCCCTGATCAGCTGTTGATTAAATACTCGATCTAACCCATCTGGAACCATAAAAAAATTCCACAATTAATGTCAGTGAGATCATCCACTTTTCATTTTGATGTGAACATTACCTGGAGCTTTTGACCTGTATCTGCATGATTTAAAGTGTTGTGCCGATTGTCTGAGTAGATAACTGCAGAAATGAGCAGGTGTACGTACAGGTGTTCCAATTAAAGTGGATAGTGAGTGTATGCGCTGTGAATACAAGGCAATATTTATTCTATAAGGCCAAAAATATTGGGACACCTAACTTTTTTTAATGCACTAAAAGTAAAGTTTTCCATATATATATATATATATATCTTCACCTAGGATGGAAAGTTTATATATATATACATATATATATTATGGGTCCCTAGAAAATGTATTTACATATAAATATATTTGTAATCCAACACTTTATCGCAATTATTTAAACCCATATTTGAAGTATAATGCAGCATGTTCTTTGCCTCTAAAGCTCCGAACCAGCAGGGGGAAGCACAGTTTAAAGTAAAACCCCTTCAGGCCTGCGGCTCTGCGGTGCATTCCCATTAGATTTAACATCTTATACAGGCCATTCTAAACAACAATTTGATGTCCAGTAAACACATATACAAAAGCAACAAACAACGGGTACAAATAATCATTAAATATACCACATTCAATAAATGGTAACAGAAAACCTTTTAGTTTTCCTGTGCTATTATTCACAGAGGAGTCACAGGGTATGAATTTCATTGTGTGATGAAACAGACTGTTTCCTGTACACACAACAATAAACTCTTGAATTGATTAATTCAATATCATCAGACTTCCTCTAGAAAATGTTTAAATTGTCTTTTTTTAAAAAAAAAAGGCTTAAAAGCCTTTGCTCACAATGGTGGTGCTGGGATTTGTATCTAAAATCCAACATCTAAACCACTGAGCATCCATTAGCAACATAACAAGTGCATGATACACACCTATAAACAGTCATTTCCACACCACACTTACCTACTTTCATAATATAAACCAGTGGATCAGCACCAGTTACACACTAAGCTAATGGTTTCTCTGTTGTGGTTACATTAGCAGGCATGTGAGATTATAAAAGAGGATGGAGAATCTACATGAAATAAGAACTTGGTCTCATGATAATGTTGAACTGAAGCGCGGAGAGTAGGGTTGCAAAATTTCGGAAATTTTCAAGAATGAAAACTTTCCACAGGAATTAACGGAAATTACTTGGAATATACTGGGAATTTACAAAATTGCAGGTTAGCCTATAAAAGGGAACTGAAACGTAGTTTAAAACAGTTCAAAGCACCAGATTTACTGAATTTCAATCAATCACATACACACAGCACAATTACTGCAGGGCCACTGAGGCCACGCCCCCTACAATCCCTGTGCATTCATCTATAACATAAAACACTTCATTTTTTTCAATCCTACTCACAAAATAACATCAAGAAATATCCATCTTTTTGAGTATTCACGTAAATTACATAAATATTACATACATTTAAGTTGAAAATGTCTTTGTGCTGTGTGTAAGCTGTTGTGCAACAAAAATTATACTAACAATTAAATCAAAGTCAAAATTGTCATTTTTTTTTAAAATCTGTATTTATTTGCATGCATGTCAGCTGATGACCACACAAAATGTTTATATTTATGTTTGTTAAGTTTATATACATTTCCCGATATTTTAAATAACTTCACATACATTCCTGAAAATTCCCATATACCCCTGGTAAGTTTCCAACTTGGAATATTTCCAAAATTCTCCAGATGAAATTAGAAAGTTTCTGAAAATTTACCACAAATTTTCTTTAATCGAGTTCAGGGCATTAGCACCAGGATACAGGGCTAGAGGTTCTTCAGTTCATCCCACAGCACCATGTATACACACTTTCACACACAAGTTAGAATCACCAATCAACCTGCAGACATGTGATGGTAATGTCAATAAAAGAAAACACAGCATAATAAAAAATGAGAACCGTATGAATAAAATTTTATTTGAATCATCAAGAGGTTTTCATTTGTGCTGTGATTCCGAATCTGATCAATATACTACTTGAAATCTTGTTTACTATTAAATTTCTTTTTAAAATATTTAAAAATATCGACTAAAGAAGAGCCTTGTATCGTTCTACAGGATACTCGTCTGCTGTCTAGACATTGATTTAACCTGAGCGCCACTCAGCAGTCTTACATCCGAGGACCTTCGATTACGGCAGGTGGAATTAATGGCTGCGTGTTTCAGGCCTTGGATGTGAGTTCAGCTAATTTTCCTACAAATATAAAACAATCAGAAGTAGATTTTTTGGACAAAAATATTAGGACACCTGACATTTCCAGCCATATGTGGTTCTTCCCCAAACTGTTACCATAGAACTTGGAGGCACACAATTGTACAGGACATCTTTGGATGTAGTAGAATGAAATGTGCCCTTTACATGAACTACAAATCTGTTTCTGCATGACAATGCTCCTGTGCACAAAGCAAACTCCTTGAAGTTGTGCTTTACATGGGCTGGAGTGGAAGATCTTCTGCTAAAGAGGTCTGACCTCAACCCTATTGAACACCTTTGGGATGAATGTGAATCCTGACTGCACCTCAGGCCTCCTCACCTCACCTACATCACTACCTGGTTTTACTAACACCTGTGTTACTGAATGAATCTCCACAAATCTCCACAAGCACACTCCAAAATCTAGTGGAACATCTTCTCAGAAAAGCAAATAGGGACTGAATGTGGACTGGGATGTTCAAAAAAGATCAATCAATCTATTATCTTATTAATGATATCGAGTTTTACAAATAAACAGTATTTTAATTTATTTTAATTAATATTATTACACCATGGTACGGCTGAGATCTCTAATCTGATTGGTCACACAGTAAAGATGTCCTAATGCTGGTTATTATTCAAATGGCAGGTTTATATAAATGCATTCATTCTTAAATGCTATTTTTTGGTTAAATAACTGGGAATTCTTTGGCAGATACTGTGCTTTATATACAGTATCTCACAAAAGTGAGTACACCCCTCACATTTCAGCAACCATTATAGTGTATCTTTGAAATGAAACTTGGATATATTTTAGAGTATCAATGTGCAGTTTGTATACAGTACAGATTTACTGTCCTCTGAAAATAAATCAATATACAGACATTATTGTCTAAATAACTGGAAACAAAATGAGTACACCCTAAGTGATGACAGCTGTACGTCGTGTAACCAGTTAAAGCCACACGTCCTATTTATCATGTTCATGTTTTTGTCTGCTTGACAGAACCATACAAAATTGTGTATCTTGTATTAGAGAAGTTAAAATTTGGTGCTTTGAATACAATTCTCTCATACTGACTACTGGATGTTCAACATGGAACCTCATGAAGACTCTCTAAGGGTCGATCAAAGAAGATGAATCCTCGTGCTGTGCGTCAGGTGCAGACACTGGCATTAGAACATACGGCTCACAGGAAAGCACGCAAACAGTTTGCTGAAGACGACCTGTCCAATAGCATTACTTACTGGAACCATGTCCATTGGTCTGATTAAACGTGTTTGGCTCAGATGGTGTCCAGCATGTGTGGCCACCCTGGTGTCCACCCTGGTGAGGAGAACCAAGAAAATTGTGTCTAGCCTACAGACAATCATGGTGATGGTAGCATTATGGTCTGGGGCTGCATGAGTGCTGCGGGTACTGTGGAGCTGCAGTTCACTGAGGCAAACATACAAACCCAATTCCAAAAAAGTTGAGACACTGAACAAATTGTGAATAAAAACAAAATGCAATGATGTGGAAGTTTCAAATTTCAATATTTTATTCAGAATACTACATAGATGACATATCAAATGTTTAAAATAAGAAAATGTATAATCTTAAGGGAAAATTAGTTGATTTTAAATTTCATGGCATCAACACATCTCAAAAAAGTTGGGACAAGGCCATGTTTACCACTGTGTGGCATCCCCTCTTCTTTTTATAACAGTCTGCAAACGTCTGGGGACTGAGGAGACAAGTTGCTCAAGTTTAGGAATAGGAATGTTGTCCCATTCTTGTCTAATACAGGCTTCTAGTTGCTCAACTGTCTTTGGTCTTCTTTGTCGCATCTTCCTTTTTATGATGCACCAAATGTTTTCTATGGGTGAAAGATCTGGACTGCAGGCTGGCCATTTCAGTACCCAGATCCTTCTTCTACGCAGCCATGATGTTGTAATTGATGCAGTATGTGGTCTGGCATTGTCATGTTGGAAAATGCAAGGTCTTCCCTGAAAGAGACAACGTCTGGATGGGAGCATATGTTGTTCTTAAACTTGGATATACCTTTCAGAATTGATGGTGCCTTTCCAGATGTGTAAGCTGCCCATGTCACACGCAACCCCATACCATCAGAGCTGCAGGCTTCTGAACTGAGCACTGATAACAACTTGGGTTGTCCTGATCCTCTTTAGTCCAGAAGACATGGCATCCCAGTTTTCCAAAAAGAACTTCAAATTTTGATTCGTCTGACCACAGAACAGTTTTCCACTTTGCCACAGTCCATTTTAAATGAGCCTTGGCCCAGAGAAAATGCCTGCGCTTCTGGATCATGATTAGATATGGCATCTTTTTTGACCTATAGAGTTTTAGCCGGCAACGGCGAATGGCACGGTGGATTGTGGTCACCGACAATGTTTTCTGGAAGTATTCCTGAGTCCATGAACTTCCTCTAGATGTCAGAACAGCGGAGTCCCTGGCTATCTTTAAGCAATGGTTGAAGACCTACTTGTTGTTATATATATATATATATATATATATATATATATATATATATATATATATATATATATA
>JAAIIK010007504.1:0-16213 GCA_014706435.1 Silurus glanis | reverse complement strand
CTGTGCTTATTAGTTCTATCAGGTGATTTATCAAGGGTAGTTTCAGTCTCACTTGAGGTGTGAACTGTGGGCAGGACTTACCCACTTACATTGAAGGCGCTCCACTACAGACATGTAGCGGTAGTAGGTAACCCCCCTAAGGCCAGTAACGCTTAGTGTTTATTTATCATTTCATATATTCTTTTTAAAATTCATACATTGATCTCAAATTGGGAGATCAGTCATGTGTCTTAAACCCATCTATGTAATCACCTCTTACAGACACAGATGTTCCTATCCACAAAACAGAGGTCACATTGCCAGTAACCTCATCTATCCTCCTTTGTTGTCTCAATCTCAAACAGTGGTGGTAGGTGGGCTCTGGAATTGCCAGTCTGCTGTAAGGAAAGCTGACTTTATCACAGGCTTGGCTTCCCACTATGCCTTCAATTTTTTGGCACTAACTGAGACCTGGATATCCCCACAGAACACTGCTACACCAGCTGCTCTGTCTTCTGCCTATGCTTTCTCTCACTCACCAAGAGAAACCGGTAGAGATGGTGGTACGGGTTTACTGTTGTCACGGAGTTGGTGTTTCACTCCTCTCCCTTTGTCTCATCTAACCATGTCTTCTTTTGAATTCCATGCAGTTTCAGTTACCTCTGCAATCAACCTCTTCATCATTGTCATCTACCGCCCTCCTGGTCCCCTTGGAGACTTCCTAGAAGAGATGGACACACTCCTCAGTACTTTCCCTTCTGACAGCACCCCTCTGACTATTTTTGGTGACTTCAACCTCCCATCTGACAAACTTCAGTCATCTTGCCTCCTAACTTTTCTAAATACCTTCTCCTTGAAATTTCACAGCTGCCCTCCAACACACAAGGGAGGAAATGTCCTGGACCTGGTTTTCACCCACCCTACCCCAGCTACAGGCATGACTGCCACTCCACTTCCAATTTCTGATCATCACCTGGTTTCCTTTTCAATCACTCTTCCTATTCTACCAAAACCATTCCTGAACCTCCACAATCATTGGTTGCTTTTGGACCACTTCTTTTCTTCTAAGGAAAATTGTTAGTTCCATTTTTTTCACTAATGTCTACCATGTTTCTTCTTGCTTTTTTGGTTTCTTCCACCAAGAGAATTCTTTGCTCTTTAAGTGAAGTGTCAGTGTGGCTGCATGGATGCTTTGGGACATGATTGACTTCCCACACTTTGCCTTCTTCAGGGTATTCTACCAAAAAACAATTTACATGTCTCTTTTAAAAAAATCTAATCAAATCAAATTTTATTTGTCACATACACATACATACAGGGTACGATATGCAGTGAAATGCTTTTTATGATGGTCTGGCCTGAGGGAATAGGATGGGGAGAAAAATATTATCCATCCTAATCTTCGCTCCATCTCTCCCTCCTCTGTAGCTTCCTGTACTTTTTCATTTCTTCCTGACCCTGCCTTCTGTCAGGAATCCACCTACCACGCCCCTTCGGTGGCTGTCAAACCTCTGCTTTCCCTGAAGCTCCCGGCTTCAATTGTGCACACCTGGGACTCGTTTGGTGCTCATCTCCAGCTCCTATTTAAACCCCTCCCTCACACTCCCCCGTTGTCCATTATTGTTGGTATGTGATGTTTGTTGGTGCGTGTTCGTATGTGTTTTCACTGCTATACGCGTTCCTACACCTTCTCTTCCTCCCAGACTTCGCAGTCTCTCCACGGCTGTGCGTTTTCCCCAAAGCGCACCCCGGATTTATCCCTACACGTTTCTTTCCCTTTCGGACTCTGCACTCTCTCCACGGCTGCGCTTTCTCCCCAAAGCGCACCCCGGATTCTCCATTTCCTTCCGTGTGTTCGCCCCTGGACATTGTGGACCTCGCCCCTCCAGGGCATACCATGGATATAACACTTTGGGACTTATACGGGACAGTTGTGCGTGTATGTTTGTGTGTTTTGCGTGCGATTCTCTTCATTTATTAAAACCAAGCGAACTGTGCTCCGGGTTCCACCTCCGTTTCGTTCGCCGCATAACACCTTCTTTTCCTCTCTACCCTTGGTCTTTGCTACTGACTCCTTCCTCTCATCTTTGGACCTTCTCTGCCCCTTGACTACAAAACCCAAGAAGACTTCTTGTCCCATACCCAGGCTGTCAGAAGTTTTGCGCAGCAATCGACGAGAATTCAGATCAGCAGAGAGGAAGTGGAAAAAAAATCACAACTGGATGTAGACCTCGCATCTTACCGTGCACTCCTGTACAAATTTTCTTCGGATGTGACTTCTGTTAAAACTGCCTTTTACAAGGAAAAGCTCAAGTCCCATGCACAAGATCCTTGTAAGCTCCACAACATCTTCTCTTAACTACTCAACCCCCCTGCCACACCTACTCCATCCTCCCTGACTGCTAATGACAGAATATGAGATACTGCAAATCATCCAATCTTGCAATCCCACCACCTGTCCTCTGGATCCAATTCCTTCAACTTTGCTTCAGACCATCACACAAGATCTCCTGCACTTTATCTCCACAATCTCACTACAAATCTCTTGGAATTCACACAATTCACAATTCAATGTTGAAAGTTCTTGACTGACTGACTGCATTAGTTTGATGGTGTGATTTAGATAGGTGGGATCTTAAAGCACCTGCAGTTTTATAGGCATAAACTCACGTATTGCATTTATAAATGCAAGGCCAGTTGGAAATTCTTTTGTGATGCAACTGATAGTGTTACAGAAAGACAACTTTACTTAAACTCTGGAATTTGTAGTTTTTACACTGCATTAAGTCTTTCAGTCATCATGGAAAATGAAAAAGAATCAGTTATAACTACTATAATAGTAAATAACAACCTTATATTAATTAAAATATAAAAATACACTTGAAATTTAATGCCCCATATTTAATAATATATAAAGTTTTTAAGTGTTATGTGTGTGTGTGTGTGTGTGTTTATATATTTACTACAGTTTATTTTAATTAAAACTTATGATTTCAAATGATAAAAAACACGGTTTCAGTGATGTCTTTTAAATGTTCTATTACAAACGTTAAAATTTATGAGTTAAGCCAAGTCCAATATTGCAATGAGATAAATTGATGTGAAAACCCTCAAATTGGAGAAGGGAAACTCTGTGTACTAGCGCGATTTTGCACGCCTCATCACGCATGTGCAAAATATTTTAATTATCAATGTTGCTGATACTGATCCCAAATTTGCAGTTTTTTAATCATCCTGGGAAAACAAAAAACTTAATTAAATTAAAATTACTCCAAAGATAGACTTAAAAAACTTAGAGCATTTTAAAATTAATGCCTATTATTTAAGTATGTAAAGATTAAGAGTTGTTACAGTTACTTTTACAGTGATGTTTTTTTTTTATGTACTCATAAATACATCAACATTTAGTAGTTGACACTTCGTTAAAACTATACATGGATTTTACGCTGCATTTTAAACATACACAATTTTTCTTATCACTATTACATCACAACCTGGATCCAAGATGGCAGTAGCTTGCAGCGGCCGCTCAGGACCCAAAATGGTGCTACTTTCACTTTGTAGCCCGCCTAACGCAACATATGGACATCAGAGCAACCGGTGTCCCTGTGTACCACCACCAAACACTCAAGGAACTCAGAATCAACCCCAACAACACAATAAACGATGATCTGCAGCAGAAGCTACGCGCCCTCCGCAAACCAAATATCCGGCTTGAAGCAAAAACATCCGGATTCTCTTTTAATTATCCTTAGAGACTTTAACAGAGCAAAACTAACACTTGAACTTCCAAAATACAGGCAACATATTAACTGTCCGACAATGGAGAAAAACACACTGGATCATTGCTACACCGTTCTTAAGGATGCATATCGCTCTGTACCCCGGGCAGCTTTAGGGAACTCTGATCACTGCTTGGTTCATCTTATTCCAACATACAGGCAGAAACTAAAATCTGTTAAGCCTGTAGTCAAAACAGTGAAGAGATGGACCAGTGAGACAAAGCAGGAACTACAATACTGCTTTGACTGCATTGATTGGAGTGTCTCTGAGGCTGGAACTGACAGCCTGGATGAGCTGACTGACACTGTGACATCCTACATCAGTTTTTGTGAAGACATGTGTGTGCCAACCAAAACCTTCTGCAAGTTCAGTAACAACAAGCCATGGTTCACAGCCAAACTGAAAAAACTTCAACATGCCAAGGAAGGGGAGGACAAAGCACTGTACAAGCAGGCCAGGAACCAACTGACAAAAGACCTCAGAATAGCCAAAAGAAGCTATTCAGGTTTTCAGCTAACGACCCTGCATCAGTGTGGAAAGGCCTGCAAAATATCACAAACTACAGGAGACCACCCCTCCCCACTGAAGCAAACAAAGACCTGGCCGACCTCAACACCTTCTACTGCAGGTTTGAGAACAATATCTTCACACCTCTCATCCAACCCAGCCCAATGTCTGCCCCCATCACACCTCTGGGAACCACTATTACAACTCCTCCCAGCACACAAGTTGCGCTCACGATTTGTGAAGAGGATGTGTATCGGCTCTTTTAGAGACAGAAGACAAGGAAAGCCCCCGGCCCAGACAGTGTCTCCCCCTCCTGTCTCAAAGCATGTGCTGACCAACTGGCTCCCATCTTCACCTCTATCTTCAGCATATCACTGGAGTTGTGTGAGGTCCCCTCCTGCTTTAAACTCTCCACAATCATCCCGGTCCCCAAGAAACCCTCCATTACTGGACTGGATGACTACAGGCCTGTCGCTCTGATATCTGTCATCATGAAGACCTTTGAAAAGCTGGTATTGGCCCATCTAAAGAAGGTGACAGAACAGCTGCTGGATCCCCTACAGTTTGCATACAGAGCAAACAGATCGGTGGATGACGCAGTCAACATGGGGCTAAACTACATTCTACAACACCCTGACTGCCCAGGAACATATGCCCGGATTCTGTGTGTTGACTTTAGTTCGGCTTCCAATACAATAATTCTGGGAATTCTCCAGTCAAAACTCCTAAACCTCACTATACCCCCTGCCATGTGTCAATGGATCACCAGCTTCCTGACAGGCAGGAAACAACAGGTGAGACTGGGAGATGTTACCTCCGGTATTCGGACAGTCAGCACTGGTGCTCCTCAGGGATGTGTCCTTTCCCCACTGCTATTCTCCCTTTATATGAATGACTGCACATCAAGTGACCCAACTGTCAAACTCCTGAAATTTGCAGATGACACCACGCTCATCGGACTCATCCAAGATGGTGACGAGTCTGCATATGAGCAGGAGGTGAAGCAGCTGGTGCTATGGTGCAGTCAGAACAACCTTGAGCTAAACACACTCAAAACTGTGGAGATGATCATGGACTTTAGGAAACACCCTTCAACACTACTCCAGCTCACAATATCCACCATCCCTGTGTCATCTGTGGAGAACAAGGCTCGGTACTTGGTCCCCTCCTTTTCTCCCTCTATACCCACTCCATTGGTGAAGTCATATCCTCACATGGGTTTTCTTATCACTGCTATGCAGATGACACTCAACTAATCTTTTCTTTCCCTCCATCAGATACCACAGCTTCCGCTCGGATATCAGCATGCTTGACAGACATATCTTCATGGATGAGTGCTCACCAACTAAAACTCAACCCCAGCAAAACAGAACTGCTGGTCATCCCAGGTGATTCATCTCCAGGTCAAGATCTCCAAATAACTCTTCATGACTCTCTGCTCTCCCCTTCAGCCACTGCTCGTAACCTCGGGGTAACTATGGACAATGAACTGTCCTTCTTCCCACATGTCGCTAATGTTGCTCGTTCTTGTCGATTTCTTCTCTATAACATCCGAAGGATTCGACCATTTTTCTCCATACAGGCTGCCCAGGTGCTTGTTCAGTCTCTTGTCATTTCAAGACTTGACTACTGCAACTCTCTGCTGGCAGGTCTTCCCCTGAACGCTATTCGTCCACTGCAAATGATCCAAAATACAGCTGCACGACTTGTGTTCTATCAGCCCAAGTTCTCCCACACCACCCCACTGCTGCGCTCCCTTCACTGGCTTCCAGTAGCTGCACGTATCAGATTCAAAACACTGATGCTTGCCTACAAAGCCAAAAATGGACCAGCACCATCTTACCTCAGCGACCTCATCACATCTCGCACTGCACCACGCTGTCTGAGATCCTCCAGCACTGCTCGACTGGTACCACCTTCTCTCAGAATGAGAGGTAAGTTCACTTCAAGGCTCTTCTCTGTTCTGGCACCTAGGTGGTGGAATGAACTTCCCCTAGATGTCCGTACAGCAGAGTCCCTGACTATCTTCAAGCGACGACTGAAGACCTACCTCTTCCTGAAATACTTAAATTAGCACTTTCCAAGTTTGTAGAATTCAAGGGTTATAGTTATATTAAGTTTGTAATCTAGCATACCAGTGTAGATTTATTCATTACTAGAGACTCAAAGCACTTTTGTACGTCGCTCTGGATAAGGGCGTCTGCTAAATGCCGCAAATGTAAATGTAAATGTAAACTACAAGTTTCTGAGCACTACCATTTCCCAAGACCTGAAATGGGAATGCAACATAAACTCCATTCTGAAAAAGGCCCAGCAGAGGATGTACTTTCTACGCCAGTTAAGGAAGTACAGTCTGCCACAGGAGCTGTTGATACAGTTCTACACTGCAGTCATTGAATCTGTCCTGTGCTCATCAATCACCATCTGGTTTGGAGCAGCAACAAAACAGGACAGAAACAGACTGCAGAAAACCATTAAAACAGCAGAAAAAAATCATTGGTGCTCCTCTGCCCACTCTCCAGGACCTGTACCAAACAAGAACCAGAAACCGGGCAGAAAAAAATCATTAATGACCCTTCACACCCTGGACACAACATCTTCCAGCTCCTCCCTTCTGGCAGGTGCTACAGAACTTTGTTCACCAAAACTGCCAGACACAGGAACAGTTTCTTTCCCCAAGCAATCACCCTCACTAACAACTGACCATAATTACATTCCCTGCTTCATATCTCATATCTATCTAAGTACTGCACAGAACTGTCAGTCATCACATTATCTGTATATGTTACACACACTATGGCTGCTATATACTGTACAAAGTTCTATAGTAAACTCTCTATCATACCTGACACACAATACTGTCATTTGCACTACCATGCACTCTCACACTTTATGTACATTACTGATCTGTATCCCTATTTATTACCCACACTGTCTATACTGTCTCACATTGTCTGTATTGTCTTGTATTGTCTGTTTTTGTCTTGTCTTGTCTGTTTTGTCATGTATAGGTTTTATTTATGTCTGTACTTTTGACAGCATGGAACCAAATTCCTTGTGTGTGTCAACACACTTGGCCAATAAACCTGATTCTGATTCTGATTCTGACGTGGCGAGGACACTTACTAGTTCTTAGCCCTGTGTTTTCTGTAATTATTGTTGTATGTAGCACCAGGGTTCAGGTGGAACATTGTTTCATTTCACTGTGTAATGGGTCAGATATATATTGTTGAAATGACGATAAAAGCTTCTTGACTTGACTTGACACACCACCAGGTTGGGAAAATACATTAAATCGCAAGTATACAAAAAAAAGTATTCTTATTACTCACCTACAGCGTCAGTATTAAAATCCTTGAAGAATCACAATATGAGCAAAGTCCAGTATGGCCCTGGGATAAATTGGAGATGAGAAAACCCTTAAATTGGATCAGGAAAACCCCGTGCACTAGCGAGATTTTCACGGCTCAAATTCAAATATCAATGTTGCTGTTTCAACATAAAAATCTTTGTCCAGAAAAAAATGTTGTTTACAATTCCTTGTATTTGTGACTCAAGAAGTAAAATATGCTAGACAAATGGTGATTTTATTTTTTACTGTGCATGGGCCCTGTTACAATATGTTATATAGGGTCAGCAGGATGTGACAGACCATGTATTGTTAGAATTGTAAGGTGTGTGTGTAACGTCATTTGTATGTGCCATCACATGAAGTAATGGAAGAGCACAGAAGAATAAGTGTACCTGAGACTCTTTTTTTAAAAGTGAATAGTTGATTAACAGAGTGAACTAGGCATAAAACAGGCCCATGTTAGGGATTATGTAGTTTCTTTAGCCAAGATTGATAGACTGTATTGTTTCAGACATCATTTTAAAGAGTGCATGTTTGCATCTGAATGTTTCTCTTTTGGAAGACATGAATTTCAAAGATATGTTTTGTACATTTTGGGCGAGTTTTAAAGGTAGGATGATTGTTTTAAAGATTTATGCCAGCATTGGGATTATGGAAAAGTGGAAATTAAAATGTTTTGTCAACAGTAAGTTTTTATGTCTCTCGGGACATCATTCCATCAATGAAAAAACTTCGAAAATTATTAATTTTCAGAGACTAGCTGAAGTGACAGGAATCTTGAAAGAAAAAGGTCTGCGTTTACAGACTTGTTGGCCCTAAAGACACAAGGCACTTTGTTCAGGTCTCGTTTTCAGATGCTTACGCAAATGGGTGCCCAACATTTTACAAGACTCCAAGTAAAACATTGACAAGCCTTTCTCTGTACATGAGCTTATAACGTGTATAGTCATCTTATTCCAGATTTGGGTCTTATTTTGATTGAAATGAGGAAAAAGCTTTTGATCATGTAGAGCATCAGTGCCTATGGAATACCCTTAAAGCTTTTGAATTTGGTTAAACTTTCATTGGAATCATTAAAGTGATGTACCAAGACATTGAAAGCATATCAAAAATCAATGGTGGTCTGAGTGCTGCTTTTAAATTTAGAAGAGGTATAAGGCATGGTTGTGCTTTGTCGTGATGCTGTATTTCCTGGCCATTGAGCCCTTGTTAAGAAAACTGTGTTTTAGATGTGAAGGATTTATGCTGGGTAATAATAATGTTAAACATCAAATATCAGCCTATGCAGATGATGTCATGGTTTTTGTTAATGGATAAAAGGATGTCAATAATCTGATGTCCTCTGTTGTTGAATTTGTTATAATTTCTGCTGCTAGATTAAATTGGGGTAAAAGTGATGATCTAATTATTGTTAAATGGAAATATGGTATTTCAACTTTACCAGGTGTGTTGGTTGGAAGAGGGTGTGTCTGAAATATCTGGGAGTATATCTTGGGTAAAACACTGCACAACAAAAAATTGGGATGGACTAATGGAAAGAAAGGAGATTCATTATTAACAATTTAATAGCTTCATCCCTGTGGCATAGGCTTTCTTGCTTAGAGCATCCCTCAAGTCTTTTACCACATTTACAAGAAAAACTGGTGGCTTTCTTATGGGACAAAATGCACTGAGTACCGCAAGGTGTACTTTTTTGCCAGTGGAAGAAGGTGGACAAGACTTGGTATTTCTGGCAAGCAAACATGTGAACTTCAGGTTACAGTTCATGCAAAGAATTTTAAAAGGCTCTGAGGACTTGGTATGGAGTAATGTTGCAAAAACTATTCTTCAAAAAGCTGATGGTCTTGGCTTGGACATAGCTCTGTTCCATAGTTTATCCTTCAGGATAAGCTACACCTGGATGGATTACATAACTGCTGTAGCATCCCTGCTGTTTCAAAGGTCAATACATCATTAATCATGGAGCTATGGATGAACAGACAAACAGCTGAAGAGCAGGTACTTTTAAAAAGATACGAAGAAAGAAAATCTAACTCTGGATACGACAAATCCTTTTCCTAAACATTGGATAATACCTGATATAAGTCTGGATTTTTGAAGGATTTGGACTTGGATGAAATAAATGGAAAAATAATGTATAAATGTTTCAAATCAAATCAAATTTTATTCATCACATACACATACATACACGGTACGACATTCAGTGAAATGCTTTATACGACGGTCCGGCATGGGGGAATATAATGGGGAAAAAGAAAGAAGGCAGATAAATAAGTATGAAGTATAAAAAACTATATAAAATAAAATAAAATATAAGAATATAAAGATATATAAAGATCTATAAATGTGGAACAAGGAGAAAAAGATGTATATACAAAAAAATGGCAGTAAACAGTGAACAGTAAACAGTAAACAATGTGTAACAGAGTGTAAACAGTGGACAATTTTTAGTGGTGGGTTGTCCATAAAGTGTCCGTGTGCGGTATGCGCATGTGGTATGGTGTGGTGTAAAGGTCCGTAAAGTGTCCATGTGCAGTATGGTGTGGTATAAAATTAAATTAAATATAAAGTGCACTGTGCTGTGCGAGTCCAGAGATTAAAGTGTCGTGGTGCGAAAGGTGAGATATGTACAGAGAGGAGGTGTGAGGATGGAGAGAGTGGGCCAGTTTTTAGATCCTGGGTGTTTCCTGGTTTAAACTCCGAATGGCCTGCGGGAAGAAGCTCCTCCTCATTCTCTCTGTGTTCGCTTTCAGGGAGCGGAAGCGTTTCCCTGAACGCAACAAAGAAAAGAGTCCATTGTTGGGATGGCTGAGGTGCTTCATAATCTTCCTGGCTCTGGTCTGGCACCGCGAGCTGTAAATGTCCTGCAGGTTAGGGAGCTCAGTGTGGATGGTACGTTCAGCTGAACGCACCACCCTCTGGAGGGCTCGCCTGTCCTGCATGGTGCTGTTCCCAAACCAGGAAGTGATGCTACCCGTCAGAACGCTCTCAATGGTGCAGGTGTAGAAGGTCTTAAGCACCTGAGAGGGAAGTTTAAAGTCCCTTAAGCGTCTCAGATGGTACAGACGCTGCCGGGCCTTCTTCACCAGGGTGTTGGTGTGACAGGACCAAGAAAGATCCTGTGTGATGTTAACACCAAGGTACCGGAAACTGTCCACTCTCTCCACTGGGGTCCCGCTGATGTTTAACGGTTGGTATGACCGCTCCCGCTTTGTGCTGAAGTCCACTATCAACTCCTTAGTCTTGCTGACGTTCAGGAGAAGATTGTTCTCCTGGCACCATCTCTCCAGGTTTTTAACCTCCTGTAGGTAGGCCGTCTCATCGTTGTTGGAGATCAGGCCCACCACAACAGTGTCGTCAGCAAACTTGATGATGGTGGTGGAGTTGGAAGTGGCCACACAGTCGTATGTGTTTTGTTAAAATAATGTATAGAAAAACAATGTGATAAAACTGATCATGTATGGAGCGAGAAACTTAAATTAGGAGATGAAGTTAAACCAATCTGGAGGGTTCTTTACAAACCACCATTGATTAAAAAGTCAGGTAATTTACAATGGAGAATCATAAAGTTAGATACTGCTGTTAATGCTTTTGTTTTTGTTATTAATTAAAATTCCAGACATAATTTTTGTGGTCTTAGAGAGACAATTTTCACTGTTTTTTTAGATTGTATTAAACTAAAGCCAATGTTTGTCCTGCAGGAACACATTTTTTTAAGTTATGGAGAGAATTTGACATCTAATGCTTTTATTTTGCTGGGTACAACCGTAATCAAAAGACACAAATAGCAGTTGATTAACTTTATAAGTGGACAAGCAAAAAGAGCAATTTATGTTTCAAGGAAAATCATAATAAACAAATCTCATGGCCAAGACATAATTCTGCTTTTTACAATTCTTATCAGATACAGAATTTTAGTTGAATTTAAATATTACAAATAGATGAACAATATGAAACTGTTTACACTGCAGTGGTGTTTTAATAATGTTTTGTGTACTGTTGTGGAAGTTACCTTACATTTTAATGTTTTGCTTTGTTGATGTTACATTTTTTTTTCTTGTGTACTTTTCTTTGATTTTGTTATTGATTTAATAAAGGTCTGTTGAAAAATCAAATCAATCTCTCTCTCTCTCTCTCTCTCTCTCTCTGTGTAGGTGTACAGGTTCCTCTGTAGCAGTAGAAATGTCCTCCAGAATGAGTGAGTTTGTGAAACAGGACATAAAGAAAGATGAGAGGTGAGTGAAGGTTGTGACTCTGTGAAAAATAGAAATGTTCTCACATTCACCAACACTAAACAGATCAGACTCTGATGTGTATCTGTGAAAAGTGACGAGTGAAGAGTTGAATTCAGCAGCGTTGTCTCCAGATGTTCAAAACCAGCTGATGATTGGTGACATTAAGCTACTGAGCAACACGTCTAACCCCAAGTTCCCTTTCAGGAACTCAAGCTGTGTCGAACTGCTTTAGGAACGTGCCCGAGTGTTCACGCTCTGAAATAATGTGTGTAATCAGTCAAAGATTGGATGCTGACCGTCACCCGGAGGGGTGAAATCACAACCAGGAAGTATATATATATATATATATATATATATATATATATATATATATATACACTTGTACTGTTGTGGAAGTTACCTTACATTTTAAAGTTTTGCTTTGTTGATGTTACACTTTTTTTTTCTTGTGTACTTTTCTTTGATTTTGTTATTGATTTAATAAAAGTCTGTATATATATATATTTTGCAATACTACCTGCAATACGTACTTTCTTTCTTCCCTTATTTGTATTTATACATTGTACTGTGTATATACTGTATATTATAGTATGTGTATATTATTTTTATATATTTGCATTTATTTTTATTTCTTTCCTTTGCTGCTGTGACGAAGAAATTTCCCCACTGTGGTACGAATAAAGGTATATCTTATATATCTTATCTTATCTTATCTTATCTTATCTTTTATATATATATATATATATGGAGTAAGGCAGCGCCAGCTTCTGTTTGTTCACAAAGCGCTCTGTGTGTTGTGTTGTCTGTCAGATTGTTTGTCCAAAAAAAGAAATGAAAAGAAAAGGAAAGGAAATACAATAAAGCAAGCAAAAAAGTGAAGCACACTTTCCAGCTGCCCCTGGGGGGATATGCACAGCTTGCGTGTCGCTTGCTTGGGAGCAGAGCATGCTAAGTCGGTTCTCGAGGAAGCCGACTGTGCTCACTGTGCACGCATGTCTTTGCGCTCGCTCCGCTCCCTCTGGGCACTCTTCAAGGAGGGTGCCCTAGCTCCTCGCACATGTGGCCCCACTCTCGCCGAGGCAGAGCGCCGTGCCAGCTCCTGGGGTTCGCAGCTGGACCTTGCAGTTCCACTATGTATACCAACATTATGGGGTGGAAGGAAACTTGGTTATGAGGCGATGCCACGGGTTTAAGAGACACTTGCCAGCTCCTTTAAGACCCCAACACTAACCATGAAGCCCCTATGCAATACATCAGCATTCGTGGGTAAAGCCTATGCTTCAGCAGGTCAAGCTGCTGCGTCCCTGCACACCATGGCAGTGTTGCAGGCATATCACTCTGACCTGCTGCATGAGTTTGATGTGAGTTCGATGGGCAGACATTTTGATGAGCTTCGCTGTACGGCGGTTCTGGCTCTCAGAACCATTAAAGAGACCAATAGGGCAATTGGCCTGTCTATGTCTGCCCTGGTGTCCACAGAAAGGCACCTGTGGCTCACTTTGCCAGAGATGTCTAACAGAGACAGGGCCGTACTGCTGGATGCCCCGCTAACCCCTTCTAGCCTCTTCAGCGACTCCGTAAGATCAGTGGTCGAAAGGTTTCAGGAGAATAAGAAAGAGGCGGCAGCGTTCCAGCGGTACCTCCTACGCCACCAAGCAGCCCCAAATGCAACCCACCATCTCCTACTGGGAGGTGCAGAGACACAGCGTCGTGACTCGCTCTCCCTCTGTGAGGGATCCTGCGTGACTGAGGATGATCTGAGGACTGTCATCTTCAACAGGAAGACTTAGACGAAAAAGTCCTGACACGAGACTTTCTCGGGGGTTTTGGCGGGGTTTGGTGAAGGGGCATGCTGCACCACTTTATCCAGTGCCTGCCCTGTCATGAGTGGTCACTCTGCCCGAGTGGGGAAGGGCCCCATCTACACTACCACATCAACTGCTTAGAGATGCTGGCCGTGCTTCAAGCACTGAAGCATTTCCTCTCACACCTCAGGTCAACACGTGTTCGTCCATACAGACAATTCTGTGGTGGTCTCCTTCATCAACCATCTAGGCTCCCCCTGTGCAGGCTGGTGCACCAGATCCTCCTTTGGGCCAAGGGGAAGCTCCTCACTTTGAGAGCAGTTTATATCCCCGGCCGGTTGAATGAGGCAGCAGACACCCTGTGGAGGCAGGGGTTGAGACCCGGGGAATGGTGGCTCCACCCCGATGTGGTGAAGCAGGTTTGGGAGAAATTCGAAAGAGCACAGTTGGATCTGTTCGCATCTCGAGAGACATTTCATTGTCCCCTCTGGTTCGCCATGACTCCTCCAGCCCTGCTGGGGCTTGGCACCATGGCTCAGGCATGGCCGAGGCTGTGTCTGTATGCCTTACCCCTCGTCGCACTGCTTCCAGGCATTCTGGTGAGAGTTTGCTGGGATGGAGTCCGTCTCTTCCTGGTAGCTCCAAGGTGGCAGAGCAAACCATGGTTCACGGACCTGGTAGCTCCCCTCGTGCACCCTCCATGGAAGATTACTCTGAGGAGTGATCTTTCCCAGCTCGAAGGTGCCATATTTCACCCCTGTCCAGTGCTGTGGAGGCTGTGGCCCCTGAGGGGTAGAGACCAATCTCCACTCCAGAGCTCCCTCCACAAGGGGATCGTATGCTGCCAGGTGGCATCTGTTCTGTGGTGAGCACTATCAGCTGGATCCAGTTCCTTGCCCGGTTGGTTCATGGGTGGATTTCCTCCAGAGTCAGTTCACAAAGGGGTTGGCTCCATCCACCCTAAAAGTCTGCGCATCCGCCATTTTAGTTTATCATGCCCCCTTGGCCAGGCAATCTCTGGACAGAGATTCTACGGTAACGTGTTTTCTCCGCGGCACCCAGAGGCTGAGGCCCCCGGTACGACCTAGAGTGCCTGGGTGGGACCTGCCCGTCGTTTTGGGGCACTGTCTGAGCACCCCTTCGAGCCTCTAGCCAATGCACTTTTCCATCAATACCGTGTTTTTGTTTGCCATCTGATCTATCAAGAGAGTAGTGAACTTGCAGGCCCTTTCTGTGGCCCCTTGGGGCGATTGGTTGTTTTTTAAGTGGTAAAATGCAAGATCAGGGGATTTTTACAAGAAGAAAATGTCACCATCAGGTGTTTTATATGTACATGTAAATTAAAAATATATGGAGGTGAATGAGGCCTCCTGGAAAGGGGTGGCATTTTACCAAGAATAGGTATAAACTTACCAGAAAAACACGTAAGCAAAAGTTGGGATATGCAAAGCCACGCAAAATTATTTGTGTATGTAAATCAGTAAGTAGAAGTTAGAGAATAATATGTACATTTAAGTAAATGTGGGGAAATAAAAAGTGAAAAAAATTGCCACATAAATTCGCACATGTCCGTGATAACTGACGGGTGTCTTGCTGTTAAGAAAGCTCACTCCTGGGAGGCCTTCTAGGGCCGGGTTGTATTGACTGCAATAAAGGGAATTGCTCCTTCTCATCTCATGACTGGAAGATTCTTCATTTGGTCTGGTTGTGTAATATTTGGTATTGTAAAACTTACTGATAATTAAGTAGTGATGGTTTAAACTGATTCGAACGAAGAGCCACTTAATTGATGTGTCCGCTCAGGCACTGAGTCTGAGTTCCGACAAACCCCAAGGTGCCCTCGTCCTCATTCCCAAGAGAGGTCTAAGCAGACTTTGAGCAGGTGGATTGTTGATGCCATCACATCACCTTATGAGTCTTCTGGTGTCTTCTGGCTCACTCCACCCGGAGTTTGGCTGCCTCAAAACCGTAGTGTTTGACAGACACACACTAGGCAGGGAGTGGTCAGTCTGGCGTGATTTGACACCATTCCCAAAGCATTTCGACACAGCTCAAGATCCTGAAAGGGACCGTCTCAAGGTTACGTATGTAACCCTAGTTCACTGAGGGAACGAGAGACTGCGTCACTATACACCTCTGGCGTCCCTGCAGTGCTTCCTTCTCCCTTACAGAAGCTGGCGCTGCCTCTCTCCATATGCTTTTTTTTACTTCCTGGTCATGACGTCATCCTGCCGGTGATGGCCAGCATCCAATTTTTTACTGATTTACACACATTATTTCAGAGCGTCAACACTCAGGCACATTCCCAAAGCATTTTGACACAGCATCATGTTCTCTCAGGGAACTAGGATTACATACGTAACCTAGGGACGTTGTTCTTGTAGCTGGATAAAGTATGAAGGTTAAAGAATGGGATCAGTGTTAATAAGAACATCATCAGATTTTAACTCCAGTTTCATTATTCAGTGTTGCTGCAGAACAGTAATAATGATGCAGTGGTTGTGTGTGTTTAGTCTGATTCAGGGTAAGAGATCAGACTCACCTGAACCCAG
>JAAIIK010007471.1:0-16498 GCA_014706435.1 Silurus glanis | reverse complement strand
ACACACACACACACACACACACACACACACACACACACACACACACATTCAAGGTGGTCCACATGACCAGGACTGCAGATGGCATTCTATATGATCCCATACAACATACCGATTTATTAAATCCTGTATTTTAGTTTTGGACTATGACCCCTTTGACTTCCTCCATCACTAGTCTAATGGAGGTGAACGAGGTCATCAGCTTTTAGTGTGGAATTTTAACAATCAGCATGCAAAATAACAAATAAAACAAATGCTGCCTTTTTTGGCAGCATTTGTTGGGCGGTGAGATGAAATGAAACCCACTGAAAAAACAAGAGGAAATATAGAAGTAGCAGCGTCTTTATTAAAATGATTTAATAATGATGGATCAAAAGAGGAGCTAGTGTATTGTATTAATAAAGGAAGATCTACATGATGTAGTAAAGGCCAGAGCTGGGTCAGGAATCGATTCTTACATGCCTCCACACCTCTCCAGTCTTAGCAGAAGTGTGTTGTGACTATTTGAATGTATTTTCTTGGCAAATTAAAACATAGCCTTGTTGTCAAATGTTGTATTTACAGGTAAAATCAGCCTTCACCTTGGACTTAGTTAAAACTTTACAAAAAAAACTGGCTGTTTCCCAGTAGAACCGTGAAACAAATGAAGAGAACTCTGGTTGAACTCCATCCATTGTGATCAATCAGAAAATGTCAGGAAGTGCGGATGACTGGGAGGAGAATGGACCCAAATGCAGGATGCCACAGGGGTAAGATGAAAAAACCCGGAAGTGTACGTGGTGTGCCTGGGAGATCCTGACAGAAAAGAAGAAACGGACAAGAAAAGTGGTCACTGGTACCTCAGGACATGATTACTTTGACGTAGAGAAAGAGAGAAGTAGAATAGAGGTGTGACAGGGAGAGAGAAATAAGGATCCGGGTGTAAGTTTGGACTCCAGCAAGCCTAGCTACTGTATGGCAGCATAGATAAAAGAGAGAGCCAGAAGGTAACGCAGACATGAGGGACCTGTGGGAGAAGAGACGCCACCACACCACCATCAACAAACCCGAGTGAACACGTGACAGTGGGGGGACAACAGCATCCAAATATCCCAGTTCACCAAAACACTATATCCATCCATTTTAATGTGAGATTTAATGGGGAACCAGTGCAGACTGATTAAAACAGGGGTGATGTAGTCATATTTTCTGGTTCTATTAAGAACTCTTGCTGCTGCATCCTGGACAAACTAAAGCTTATTTATGAACTTACTAGAACATCCAGACAGCAAGGTATTGTTAGTAAGTAAGGCAACATACAATTGTGTATTGTCAACATAGCAATGGAAGCTAATACCATGTTTATGAATAATTCTACCCAGAGGCAGCATATGTATTTAAAAAAAAAAAGCAGTGGGCCTAAGACAGATCCTTGCGGAACAGCAAACTTTCAAATAACTCAAGCATGGAGACACGAGGCCAATAGCAGGTCATTTACCAGCGTTGTCGCTGTGCTATTACGAGACCGAAATTCTGCCTGATACATTTAATGAATGTCAAACACATGATGCAGACAGATATATATATATATAAAAAAAACAGTTCATGAATCAGAATACTTTATTGATCCCATAGGGAAATTGTTGGGGCAAAAGGCAAAGAGCAGAGTAAGCAGTTATAGAGATGAAACATGGGCAAATAGAGCAATGCAAGTCAGAGACCAGGTAAACAGAATCCAAAGCGTAGTATAAGAAACAGTTCTTAATCAAAAGCCAACAAACTGGGTAATAAAGTGTAGAGACTGTAGTATATTTTCTGGTGATGAAGATGTAGATGTTGCTTGGAAGGAATCTCCGCTGACGCCGTTTTACTTGTAAAAAAAGATTTATTAACAGAGAAATTCAGCATCTTAATACGAGCACCCAGGATTGCCCGGAGGGATTCAGAGCCAAATCGAATCGTCCTTCTGATCTAAAGTCCTGCCCCATCTATATATATGAGCCATTGCTAATGTCCACATCTCAAAGTATACCAGATGTAACATAGCTCACCCTTCATGAATGTTAAGCATAAAGAACGTCACCTTATATGGACATGTAAGCATCGTCTTGTTTCATACTTTGGCTCGTACAGAGCTCAGAAACTGCATGTACAGCCTCTAACATAAACATTTGGCCCAGACTCTAATATAAACACTATGGTGTTTCAAACATTGTCTTATAGGGAAAGATCTGGCCTGCATTCCAACAATACAGAATAAAGTCGAATACAGATACTACATATTTCCCCCCTTCGAGGGCTCTAAAGCCCTCGACAAACAAAAGAATATAACATACATGTTCATCATTGTTTACAGAGATAATAATAATACTTCCTGTCACATTACTTTAATGATATAATGAATTTATGGAGTGTGAGAGTGAAAAACCTGTCAGGCAGTCATTTCTCCCTAAACATCCCTCAAACAATCAAGACAGGAAAACTTCTCCCACGGCCCCTCTGCCCTAGGTGGCCACTGATAGTACTCCAGCCCAAATCAATACTTTAATACTGTGTTTAAGGATTACGACTTAAGCAAATACATATGAAACCCCAGAAAATAAAATCAAAACAATGTCCAAATTCAGGCTGGTCGACCCATTGGACCTTCCAATGGACCTTTCCCTGCCTAGTTCCCCTGTCCCTAAAGATCGAGGAAAAAAGAAAACATCTGAGGTCCCAATATATTTACCCAGTAGCAAAAACCATCATTCTTCAAACAATTACAACAAAAATAATACATGTGTATTTGTCATGCAACAGAAGAAAATTTAAAAACTATTATGACTTACTATGATTACTGCTAGTGTACAAACATTCTCTATCAATGTCACCCAATATAATTAACAAATACAATCCAATAATAAAAACACACATATATAAATATATATATATATATATATATATATATATATATGGGGAAGGTATCCATCCGCAGCTCTTCAGCAGCGTTGACTCTCAGTATGGGGTCGTTGATGTGTTGAATCACAGCATCCTCCTTCAGAGCCTTCCAATCCCTTTTATTGTCCATGTTTGAATGTATGTAAACTCCCCAATCTTGCATCTTAGGAGAAAAGAAAAGAAAAAAAACAACCAGTATCGTCTTCACAGATAAACAAATGAATCATAATGTCATATTAATCATATTTCATTTCCCCCCCCCTTTCATCCTAACACTATATAGGAGGAAACAACTAAAAAAGTATGCAATAGTCAAATTATATGCAATAGTATAACATGATTTAATATCAAAATGGATATTTCTCCACCAGTTCACCTTCTAATTCCACTTCATCTACGTCAGCTGTTCGTAACAGTGGCATCTGGGTTCGATCCCCAGGCATCACTACTCCAACCCATCGCAATATCATTGCCTTCGCAAAGGTCAACAACAGCGTACAGAAACAAAACATCACACACAATGATAGAATAACTGCCACAAAAATTTGCACCAGCACTGCTCCTATCGGTCCTAATTTGTCCTGTAGCCAAGCATTTGCAGACCATCCAGCTCCTTCTGATGGACCAAATGCATCTCTTATGTTTTTCAATGCCTCTATAACACTTGTCATATTGTCAGAATTATCAGGGATTAGAGTGTAACAAGCATCGACAGTTAAGTTTAAAGCCACACATAGGCCACCTTGTTTGGCCAATATATAATCCAGTGCCATGTCATGTTTTAGCAATGTCAATCTATGACTCCTTTGAGTATTTGACAGAAAATCAAACCCTCTTATGGTCTCATTGGCGAAACCCTGCAACGTAAGTGATGTTATCAATATGATCTGCTAAAAATGTCACACCATACCATGGGAACAGTCCTATACACCACTTCTCACCTAGACTTATCCTCCAATGATATGACTCCAAATTATGGAACTGTGCCAAATCCCTTTTCATCCTATTTGCGGAAACAACATTCGACTGATTTCTATCAAGTCCTTGTCCCTTCCGTACAGTAAAAACCTCGTATGGAAGTTCCAACCTTGCCATGTAACAACATCCTATTCATCCACAAGGTAAAAATATATATTCCTTATCACCGCAAACCAACCAAATCTCTTTAAAATTCCCTATTGTCACATTTCCAGGCAAGTCTTGATTCCTTACCATCAAAGTTTTACTATATTTCTGATGTGGCACACGAAACTTTACTTCATACAACTTACTAACATTTTTATTATCATGTTGGCCCAAATTCATCAAATAGCTGTCACAATCAGATACTCCCATAAACATCCCCGACCCAGTATACGTTTCATTTGAACAGAAACAACCAGCAGCCCTTACAGGTGTCACTTCCATCGGCTCAGGGACTGCTGTTATTATATTTTCATGTTGATCCAGTAAATTCACATAAGGTAATTCTTTTAACCATAAACAATCATATTTAGGCCTAAACAGACTGCTTGACAAAGCCATTATTATATCCGTTGATGCCTGCTGCTGAAACAACAGCCACGATAATGCAAAAGACTGACACCTAATAGTTAGTGGTTCTGGCACTGTCTCTAAAATTGAAGGCCATGTGCCTGGTGATGAAACTTTTGGACAATTCAATTTACTAACTGATCTAACAGAACGAGCTATCTGCTGGAACCACAAGTTCCTACCTGCCCATGGGTCAGCAATCTGTAACACCAATGAATCAAATCCGTATGCCTTCCAGTTACTGTCTCTCTTTTGTAAGGCATGATTTTGATTAGAATAAAACAACTCACTCTTCGTATCCGATACTTCTTTCTGGGCTGTCTCAGCTGAATCTACAGCATGCTCTTCCATCATCTGTTCTCCAGCTTCAAAGATCTCTTCACTACCATTCACTTTAGACTCAGTCATCAACATAGGCTTCTGAGTTACACTTAACACCTCCTTTGATTTTAAAGTCACTACGTCAGGTGTCTGTGTTACGTTTACAAATTTCCCAGACATCAAAGGCGTCGTCACTGTTGTATCATTATTCTCCTTTACAGTCCTAGATAAAGTAGTAGTCTGGGTTGATGTATTAACACTCTTAGTTGTATCCAGAGCTGCAGTAACAAGTTTCATTTGTGTATCATTCTTCCTTGGAGTGGTTACTATAATAAGTTGATCTTGAACCTCTTTAGTATTCGTGACACCTCCACTAGGTCTCACATCTTTTATCTCAAGTGTCACCTTACGCGTTATATAATCCTCTATCCAATAATTTTAAATTGGCACAAATTTAAATGCTGGTTCTAAATAAGTTCACATATATTCACCTTCATCTTCCCATGTAGCATTACTCAAGACTAGTGAACAATCTGCCTGAGTCTTCACCAACTTCATGTCATTATACAAAAAATGCTTCCTTTTATCGCGAGGCACACTTTCAGTTTCAGGTCCTGTCAACAACAGATCTTCACCATGACTATTTCTCCACTTAGGAGGATTACTACTACCAACATTTCCACCTTCCACATTTACAAGGAAAAACAATCGCTTTCCCTAACTTAGCTCTAACAACAACGTTCGAAGGAGTTGGTGTTGTAGCAATCTGCTGAGGGACTATAGTTGAATGAGATACATTTGCACCCGCCTTAGCGGCCAACACTAAAAAGACAGACCAAAACGGCATGAGAACAGGTTTCTCTAAGGTCTCCTCAACTCTAGTTCTCATACTGTTTCGGCCTAACTCCTTCCCGAGCTGGTCTTGGACTCCTTCTTTCAACTGTCTCCCTAGATTCTCCTGCAGTTGAATCACAGTCCTTCTTAACCTTTGGTGCTTTTCTCTCGACTGCCACAGGCTCTGTTGTTTCTGGAACCTGCTGGAAATCAATGTCCCCAAATGTTCTTTCCTGTCCGTTAACTGTAATGTCATTTCTGGCATTATCATAAATGTACACAGAATCATCAACATTGTCCATATCACGGACAATCTCCCCTTCTGGGATTTGACTCTGGTAATCTCAGGCCAGCGTTTATGCCATTTTACAATGCCTTTGATTAGAGGATTATTCTTTTGTACCACATCTACAGGAGTAATTATTTTTGACATTATGATAACCTTCTGTATTCTTGTATGCATAAATTGAAACTAACTACTAAAATTAAAGATTACTTGAAACTGACTTCAGCAAAACCCATAAGCAAATTGTAAAACTTGCATCAACAACTCTTAACCAAGTTCAAATCAAACGATTGTACTTCATTAACTAGTTAAATCCCACAACTGGTCAGTCGGTTGCCAAGCTTCCTTTAAACTGCTTAGTACAAAAGTTGCACACACAAAAATGAAATACACTGCGTTACCTCTCAAGCCAAGAGATCAACCCGCACAGTAACAATATTAAAGATAGTTGGATATGCACACATATGTTCAATACTCAACTGAGCATTTAAAGAGTTCATGGGTAAAACTGCACTGGCCTTAATCAAACAGAAGCCATGCACTGACCACGTTGTTCCGTCAGCGTTCCTCAATCCGTGTGACGTTCTGAGCAGCTGACACACCAAAGATTCAACAAGAGAGGCAGACAGGACCTTAGATCCTTTTTTAGTTCTCCACAGCTAACACCACATATAATTCAATATAATTCACACACAATACCTATCTGCATTTAAAATTTTATACTCTACAGATTTCCTATCTCCTTTTAACCTCTAAACATCATAATCACTTATTATAATAGTTGCTCATGCACGCACACACTAACCACCCTCATTAATTTCTCTATTTGTCTTCAAACCTCGAAAACGTCCTTCTTGGGAATTATATACTGTTTTTTATTTAAGGCTGGAAAGTGGTTTTTCTCACTGTTTGGGGTATTTTTATTCATTCAGTGTTCAGGGTGCTTTGACTTGGTGTCGGGTTCTCTTCAGAGGCTCATAAGTTTATTTGGCCACATAAAAGTATTTTCCCAAAAAGGCTCATTGTTTTTTATCTTTTTCCTTCGTCATTAACAGAACAAAAAGTCCTCCTGAGGGAAGCTCATAGATTTTAGCAGATTCAGTCCTCTTATGTTGAGGCTCATTGTTTTATTCTTAGTAGAAGACAAATATGTCCCTTATAATTACTAGAACTAACCCTTGTTTTCAACCATAACCTTATATATGTATTTTTCATAAATATATTCACATATAACGTATCACACACTCACACGGCTGCAGCCAGTCACACACACTCAGACACAGAGAGACAAAGACACAGAGGGAGGGGGGTTCCGCCCACAACTGAACACACACACGCAAACTCAGAGAGAGGGGGGGGCTTCACCCACAACGGAGAAGGAGGCGGGGGGGTTCCACCCACAGCTGAGCGCACACGGAACACACACTCTCCGAAAACGCACACACTTAGTTCCGAGCGAGAGAGAGAGAGAGAGAGAGAGAGAGAGAGAGAGGGGAGGGGCTCCTTTTTGCAAAACGCACACACTTAGTTCAGCGCGCACAGAGACACACAGGGGGCGGGGCTCCGCCCCTGGCAAAACGCACACACATTCCCTCAAACACACACACAGTTCTCTCTTTTTGATCAAAAATTCGCAGTAAATTCACACACACAACATTTAATTTCAAATACACTAGGTCAACACATTCACACCTTTTTATAGCATGCTGTTTTGCTGCTTCTTTCTCTCTTAATCTATACTACCTTTATTAAATTTATGCTACCTCCTTGAGATATAGAAATTCAATCGAAGCTGCATCATAACAAAATCCGTCAACTGCTATTCGAGTGGGAACTCCAATTGAATTATAATTCTATACCTCCAGTTTGTCAAAACTGACCTGAAAGTCACCTAGTGAACTTTCAGGTTTTTGTGGCCCATCTAAGATCGCCTTTCCTAAGGGCTTTTCATCCAAATCTTGCGGCTTCTTCTCTTTAAATCTTAATTCTTACTTCAACTTTTTACCATATTCAACCGTTTCTCAAAACCATTCACCTTTATACTTTTTCTCTTCACTTCTCTTTACTTCAACTTTTTAACTCATTAATTAAACCTCTTATTTTCTATTGTACTTCAACGTTTTATTTTCTTTAAATCTTCTCGTAATCCCCCCTTATTGCGCTGACCAGCAGCGCAAAAAAAAAATAAAAATTTAGAACGGAGTACCCCCAAAAACATCCACATCACAAACACAAAACCCACACACATGCCCTTTTACGGTGTGACCCAGCAGCAGAAACAGAACAGCCCCAACCGGGCAATGCTCACCGTTTGTCCGGCCAGAAGCGAGAGCACCCACGCTGGACACAGGCCCACGACGCTGCAGGTCACAACACGCCCAGGATCCGTGACGCCAAGAAATGTAGTATATTTTCTGGTGATGAAGATGTAGATGTTGCTTGGAAGGAATCTCCACTGACGCCGTTTTACTTGTAAATAAAGATTTATTAACAGAGAAATTCAGCATCTTAATACGAGCACCCAGGATTGCCCGGAGGGATTCAGAGCCAAATCGAATCGTCCTCCTGATCTAAAGTCCTGCCCCATCTATATATATGAGCCGTTGCTAATGTCCACATCTCAAAGTATACCAGATGTAACATAGCTCACCCTTCATGAATGTTAAGCATAAAGAACGTCACCTTATATGGACATGTAAGCATCGTCTTGTTTCATACTTCGGCTCGTACAGAGCTCAGAAACTGCATGTACAGCCTCTAACATAAACATTTGGCCCAGACTCTAATATAAACACTATGGTGTTTCAAACATTGTCTTATAGGGAAAGATCTGGCCTGCATTCCAACAATACAGAATAAAGTCAAATACAGATACTACAAGACAAAAGGCAGAATAAGAAACACAATCCTTTATCTAAAACCAAGAAACCAAAAAGCACAGGTAAGCAGGCAGGATGAGTCTCAGGAACACAGAAAACAGGAAATACCAACTGGCATAAAGTACAGTGGGTACAGAAAGTATTCAGACCCCCTTAAATTTTTCACTCTTTGTTATATAAAATCATTTAAGTTAATTATTCTTCGTCATTAATGTACACATAGCACCCCATATTGACAGAAAAACACAGAATTGTTAACAGATTTATTACAAAAGAAAAACTGAAATATCACATGGTCCTAAGTATTCAGACCCTTTGCTGTGACACTCATATATTTAACTCAGGTGCTGTCCATTTCTTCTGATCATCCTTGAGATGGTTCTACACCTTCATTCACCTTCATCTGTGTTTGATTATACTGATTGGACTTGATTAGGAAAGCCACACACCTGTCTATATAAGACATTACAGATCACAATGCATGTCAGAGCAAATGAGAATTATGAGGTCAAAGGAACTGCCTAAAGAGCTCAGAGAAAGAATTGTGGAAAGGCACAGATCTGGCCAAGGTTACAAAAAAATTTCTGCTGCACTCCCAATAGCACTGAACTGATTTTGCTAAGAGGATGGAAATGGCAGTGGTGAATACGTATTTTAAGAAGAAGGATGATCATAGGGTGACGTATAAGAGTGGAGGAAGGTGCACACGGGTGGACTATGTTCCATGTAGGATATGCAACCTGAAGGAGATTGGAGACTGTACGGTGTTGGCAGGGGACAGTGTAGCTAGACAGCATCGGATGGTGGTCTGTAGGATGGTTTTGGAGGCGAAGAAGAAGAGGAGGAGAGTGAGGCCTGAAAGAAGAATAAGATGGTGTAAATGTAACCCTAGTTCCCCAAGGGAACAAGACGCTGCATCGTAACGCTTTGGGAACGCCTCCGCGTTGTCCGCGCTCTAAACCACGTGTGAAATCTGACCAATAGGCGTGTCGCAAAGTCATCGGCGGGCGACGCCGCATAAACCAGGAAGCTACAAATGGCTGCACGATGGTAGAGACGCTATCTTCTGCACAGAGAGAACTTAAGCGCCGCAGGGATGCAGGAAGTGTGGCACGGAGACGCAGCGTCTCGTTCCCGCTGGGATCTAGGGTTACATTCCTAACCTAGAGCCGTTCCCCATTCGGGAACTCGAGCTGCGTTGTAAAACTTTGGGAACAAGTGTCCAATTACGCCACACTTTGGCACCTGCACGTAGGACAGAGGAGCCCGGAGTGGCTCTAAAGGTCAAGGTCATAAAACTGGACAAAGGCAGAATGCCTGTAACACGATAGGTCATGTGGGAGCCGTAGGCACCTTAGGTACATACCCAGATTTCATGTACAGAAAAATCTGTCCATGCCAGGGGCAAATTCCAGGCGGGATGGGGCCACGGACAGAGCCTGCAGATCCTCGATCCTCTTCAGGGAGGAAATCGCCAAGAGGAAGGCAGTCTTAACCGACAGGTACCTGAGGGCCACCCTGGCCAAGGGATCAAAGGGGGGCTCGGATAGAGCCACCAGCACAACTGCCAAGTTCCAGACAGGCACTCTGGGTCGCGTCCCGGGCCTCAGCCTCCGGGTGCCGCGGAGTAAACGTGTCACCAGGGGTGCCTACCCAGCGAATGCCCCGCAGGCGGGGTGATATATGCCGCGATGGCAGACACATAAACCTTCAGGGTTGGAGGGGTTAACCCTGTGGCAAACTGTTCCTGCAAAAACTCCAGAACTGAACCAACCGGGCAGTTAACTGGGTCCAAGTCACGGTGCTCATGCCATGACATGAACAGTCGCCACCGTGCGGCATATGACCTCCCCGTGGAGGGTGCTCTGGAGTTGAGAAGGGTCTCTACTACCTCAAAAGAGAGACCAGCTGCTACGAACTGTGCCCCCTCAGGGGCCACAGCCACAGCTTCCACAACTCCGGGCGGGGGTGAACCAGGGTTCCGCCCCCCTGCGAGAGGAGATTCCTTCTGGGAGGAATTTCCCACGGAGGGCCCTCGAGTAGGGATACCAGGTCCGCAAACCATGGCTTGCCCGGCCATCGAGGTGCTACCAGGAGGAGACAGACTCCTTCCCAGCTAACTCTCTCCAGAACTCCCGAGAGCAGCGCGATCGGGAGAAAGGCATTCAGGCGTAGCCTCGGCCACGACTGTACCATGGAATCCAGCCTTAACGGGGCTGGGTGAGAGACAGAGAACCAGAGGGGACAGTGCAAAGTCTCCCGGGTCGCAAAAAGATCCACCTGGGCTCTGTAGAACCTCCGCCATACCTGCTCCACTACCTCGGGGTGGTGTCAGCATTCCCCAGGCCACGGCCATTGCCTCGACAGGGCATCTGCTCTGATATTTAACCGTCCCGGGCTGTAAATGACTCTCAATGAGAGGAGTTTGTCCTGGGACCACATGAGGGCCTCTCGCGCCAGTTTGTACAAGGGGAGAGAGGAGGCCCCCCTGGTGGTTGATGTACGAGACCACCACAGTATTGTCCGTGCGGACCAACACATGGTGGTCCCTTAGGTCTCTGAGGAAGTGTTTCAACCCCAAAAACACTGCCATCATCTCCAGGCAATTTATGTGCCACAAGAGACGTGGGCCATTCCACAGACCCTGGGCGGAGTTCCCACTCATGACCGCTCCCCACCCTGTGAGGGAGTCCCTAAAACGGGGCCTTGGGACAGAAACGTTGGGTCCTTCCATACATCCAATGCTCGAAGGGCATGCTGCGAGACCTTGATGGTACGATACGGATTCCCTCTGGGGGAGAACCCTCTGCCCTGGAGCCACCACTGGAGGGGCCTCATGTGGAGGAGGCCGAGTGGAATTACACCGGACACTGCCGCCATGAGACCCAGCAGCCTCTGGAACTGCTTCACAGTGAGTGGCTGGCCTTCTCTTACCCTTCTGACTGCGGTGAGGATGACTTTGATCCGGGTGGGAGACAACCGTGCCCGCAACCTGGCCGAGTCCCACACCACGCCCAAAAAAGTGGTTCTCTGTACTGGAGAAAGCGCACTCTTCCCGGCGTTCAGTCAGAACCCCAGGTCCTTCGTGCAGGCAAGAACAACATCTCGATGCCGAACTGCCTGGTGCTCTGAATGAGCCAGAATCAACCAGTCATCAATATAATTCAAAATGCGGATGCCCTGGAGCCGCAGCGGGGTCAGTGCTGCGTCCACGCATTTCGTGAAGGTACGGGGTGAGAGTGCTAGGCCGAATGGGAGGACCCGATATTGGTAAGCGTCACCCCCGAAAGCAAACCTCAGGAACCTCCTGTGTGCAGGAAGGATGGAAATGTGGAAATATGCTTCCTTCAGATCTACCGTGAAGAACCAGTCCTTGGACGTAATCTGAGTCACGACCTCTCTGAGGGTAAGCATCCTGAACCTGAATATAAGTGAGCGGTTCAAGGAGCAAAGATCCAGAATGGGATGCAACCCGCCATCCTTCTTCGGAACAACAAAGTACAGGCTGTAGTAGCCTGAGTCTCGAACCGAGGGGGGAATCACCTCAATGGCCCATTTTCCCAGGAGAGTGCGCAATTCCTGTTCCAGGACCAGAGCTTGCTTGCAATGGGTGGGACACAACCCATTGAATCGGGGAGGAGAAGACGCAAAATCGCGTTGCCCTTCTCTATAGTCCGCAGAACACTCTGGGAGACCTCTGGCAGACCCTCTTAAGCTGTCAGAAAGTTCCTCAGGGGAACCAACCCCTCGGGGCTGGCCTCTGACCCACTCAGAGAGGCTGGGGTAGTGCCCCGTAGCCGATGACACCTCGCGAGAGGTGGTGGAACCCCCTGATCCGCTTTCGGGTGGAAAGATGGGGAGCGAACCGCTGGAAGGAGGCTGCGCCCTGAAGCACGTCTTGTGGCAGGGCTAACAGACCGGCCTCCTGGACCCGAACGGCCGGAGCAGCGTACTGCAGCTGTTGACACATCCTGAGAGGCGGGGCGGGTCTCCCCCATCCGTACCGAGACTTTGGGCAGAGGTGGAGGGAGACATCCGCTGGAGGAGGGCCGTGCTCTGAAGCACATCTTGTGGCAGAGTCAACGGCCTGGCCTCCTGGTGGTGCAGGGGAGGGAAGGCACCGTAACGTGAGGTGTACACCATCCCCCCAATCGTACATTGTCAGGATCTATGCACCACAGCCCGTTTGTTGGAGGCAAGGGTGACCCTCAGGTCAGCCTACTCCTTCTTGGGCTTAGAGCAACGCTGGGGGCCCTTAGGTCCTGCCCGTGGGGATCGGGTGGCAATGCCTCGCGGGCAGGACCTAAGGGCCCCCGGCGACGTGTCACGACCTCGAGGAGCTCCTTGTACAGCACAGGCTGTGAGGAGTCTACGGGCTCGCTAGCATCCATCATCTCATCCTCCTCGGAGGGAAAGACATGTAACACCGCGCTGCTCGTGCCGGGAGAAGAAGCAGCCATCGGGCCTGCTTCCCCGAGAGAGCAGGTGCTCGATTCAGCAGGAGAGGCTGGAGAGGACTCATCCGACTCCAAACCTGCTGCTAAATCGGAGAGCCAATTGAGCATGCCCCACTCCCAAGCAAACAATGCACCGATCATGCGTATCTTTCCCCGTAATGAAACGGGGACACGGATTAACACACTTTTGGTATTTCTGCTTGCTAGCTATCACTCGTTTAGAAAACACAGCTAAACAGCGCTTACCTGAGCAAGCAGAAGCTAGCGTCGCTACCATCGTGCAGCCATTTGTAGCTTCCTGGTTTACGCGATGTCGCCCGCCGATGATGTCACGACTCGCCTATTGGTCAGATTTCACACGTGGTTCAGAGCGCGGACCAAGCGGGGGCATTCCCAAAGCATTACGACGCAGCTCAAGTTCCCGAATCGGGAAAGAAGAATACGATGGTGGAAACTGAAGGAGGAAGACTGTAGTGAGAGGTTCAGGGAAGAGGTCAGACAGGGGCTGCGTGGTGGTGAAGAGGTGCTGGATGATTGGGAAACTACTGCAGGAGTGATGAGGGAGGCAGTTAGAAAGGTATTTGGTGTGACATCTGGAAATAGAAAGGAAGACAAGGAGACATGGTGGTGGAATGAGGAAGTGCAGGAGATCATAAAGAGAAAGAGGTTGGAGAAACAGAATTGGGATCAACAGAATGACGAGAAAAGTAGGCAGGAGTATAAGGAGATGCAGCAGCAGGTGAAATGTGGGGATGTGGCAAAAGCCAAGGAAAAGGCATATGAGGAGCTGTAGGAGAAGTTGGACACTAAGGAAGGAGAAAAGGATTTGTAGCGATTGGCCAGGCAGAGGAACCGAGCTGGGAAGGATGTGCTGCAAGTTAGAGCAATAAAGGATGGAGATGGACTAGTGAGGAGAGTGTGTTGAGAAGGTGGAGGGAGTATTTTGAGCAGCTGATGAACGAGGAAAATGAGAGATAGAGAAGGTTGGATGGTGTGGAGATGGTGAAGCAGGAAGTTGATAGGATTAGTAAGGAGGAAGTGAGAGCAGCGATTAAGAGGATGAAGAGTGAAAAGTCGGTTAGACCAAATGACATACTGGTAGAAGCATGGAGATGTTTAGGAGAGATGCAGTGGAGTTTTTAACCAGATTGTTCAACAAGATTCTGTGTTTGCCTTTGAGGTCCTCTACTATTATTTACTTTGAGACATTACAGGTCATGTTTGATTTTTTTTTTTTGTAGATGTTTCCATCTGGCTGCAACCTTCAGGACAGTGTGATGTTCTTGAGCATGAAATTTCCCTTTCACTTTCTTCTTCATTTGAAGGCAGAGAATGAATTGTATAGCTCAACAGAATCAATCACACAAAGTCATATCAGACTTTACCTGTAGCCTCACTATTGGTTTCCTAAACTGGGGAATCTACGGAATAACACAAAAAAATGTTCCTCCCATTTTCCATATGTTTGAACCACATGAAAAGCCAAATAATATCGGAGAAGACCAACGCTTTATAATGATTGTTACAAGGGGAACTATAAGGAAAACCTTCAGCACTTTAGTTTGTATTTGCTGCCATCACGTGGATACGGGAATGTATTGCATTTATTTCTAAAACATCTTTATAGCATTTTTCTAAATTCTGAGGTTTTGTGATGCATTGTCTTCAAATTTCTGCATGAAAAGGATGTGAATAAAGTCATCAGGTGGTTTTAGTGTGGAGTTTTAGTAAACAAATACAACATTCAGCACAAACAATATTATAATGACTCTTTTATAAAATCATCAATGTCTCTTTTGGGTACTAGGAGGCAGCATTGAGCTAAAATCTGTTAAATAAAATATTTATTATTAGATTAGAGATTATTATAATCGTTTCAATATAAAGACTTTCCAAAGGACCAACAAAGTATTGTAAAGGTAAAAAAAGATCTGGTATGGTAAATTCCAGAAATTGGTCAAGACTAGATTCTTACAAAACATCCTGTAAGGAGTTTTTTACACTCTTAGACTGCGAAAGTTATTACAAGTGCTTTGTGACTATTTGAATACATTTTCTTGGCAAATAAAAAGTAGCCCTGTTCTACAGTGTTCAATTTACATGTAACACATGTCTTCATGTTGTATTTTTCAAAAACAAAAAAGTCCTGTTTGTTATAGTAAAGGAAGGATTTTATCAGATTTTACAGATGGGGCAAAGCAATGATTTAAATTTTTATCTCCATAATTTATTTGTCAATGTAGAACTGTACACATTTCCAAATTTTAACAGCCACATGCAGAAGTCATAGTGTAAACTCTTAGGAATACAAAGTGTAGGAGCGGGTCTCCCCGACCAAGAAAGAAACAACTCCCCACTTTATACCGTACTAGTTGTAATTTAGCATGTAGAAAGCTACAGTGACTTCAAATTTTGATCAGCACCCCCTAGAGAAAGAAGAAAGAGAAGAAAGGAAGAGAAAGGAATGGCAAGTTTAACCTCAATTGACCACAACCTAATGAGAATCATCAAGGTATCAAAATGTACCTTAATTAAGGGGTTCGAACTTAAATGAGCATCCAGATAGTTGGTAAACGGTTACTTGCATTGGCTTTGTTGAACAAGAGTCCAGATGTGGTAGACAAAGGAGATTCTTGATTAATCCGTTAGGAGGAAGTACTTGGGTGATGTTCTTAAAGGTATTTATTTCTAGGATGCTGTTAATTGTGCACACAATTAGAATCAGCTTAGCACTGTCTTGCTGAAATATGCAAGAACTTTCCTGACAAGGCATCATCTGGATTAAAGAAGATGTTGCACTAAAATCTGTACCTTTCAGCATTGATTGTGCCTTTCTAAAAGTGCAAGCTGCCCATTCTATAACCACTAATGCATGCCATACCATCAGAGAAGCAGGCTATTAAACTGAGATCTGATAACGATAGGGGAGGGGTCTGGGAGGTGGTGTGAAGCTGCTGCAGTCATCATTACAAAGCCCCTTACCCATGTGCTTGCTGTCTTTCCACAACAGGAATGTGAATCTGGTGCTATCTGGTTGAACTGGACCATGTTGCCCTGGTGGGCATGGGCTGGATGCCTGTCAGCACATTGTTGTATTTCCTGGTGCAAATATTCCGATAAAACGAGACAAAAATACTCACTGGTCCTATATTTCCTATCAGTGGCCAAATATGTTTGTTTCCATCTTAAACACAAACCCTAATGGCTTGCGAGCCATGAAAAAAATTTTGCCATATAAAACAAGTCTGTGAAATTCTATATAAGTGCCTACA
>JAAIIK010007218.1:0-13736 GCA_014706435.1 Silurus glanis | reverse complement strand
GCCAACATATAGTAAGAAGAAAGAAAAATAATAGCAGTATTTGGCTTGTTATTTTGACAGGTCTTTTTTTTTACGGATTTATTAACCCTCAGTTATGGAATATTAACCCTCTGGATCAGGCCTGTAAGGTAATAAACTGCTCTCATACCAGGCAGTTGCTGTTCTGAATTTCTTTTCTCAAATTTGGATGGTCCACTGTAAATTAAATGCTGCCAGCACAGCAATACGTTTTCAAAGTTTTCATTGCATTCATTCCAGACTTCATACATAGGATTTGTGACACAAATCTTCAAGTTTCTATAGCTGTTCACACCTGTTACCCGCATTGCCGTGGTAGTAGATGAAAACAGGTGAACCATTCCCTAAAGACTGCTCATACCATGCCAAACTTTTACCCTGGGCCTCTTTCCATATATGATCAGGAACTGTGTGCCTAAAGAGGTGCCAAGGACAGTAAGAAGAAAATGCAGCTATGTGAAATTGTTATATAAAAATATATGTTGAATATTCACAAAATTGCACAACTGACCATACTCCTAGTGTCACTTCTGCTTCTGAGGTCAGGTACATATTTACCGTGTGATTGAGCCCAAGATCAGTGGGATGTCTCAGGTCAACAAAGAATGATACTGAAAAAAGATAAACAAAAATGTGAGTGCAATTAACTGATCAAGTAAAATAGATAAACAATAATGTGGGTGCAATAAACTGCTCAAATGACATTTTCTCATGTGTACGTAAGGAGTCATGTACGCACAGCCATGTTGATAAAAGAGGTATTGTGTGAAACCAGGACAAATTCGTTGAACATATGATGTGGTCACAAATAGAGTGCAAAGGGCTATCAGCCCCCATTTCACCCAATCCCTCCAAAATGACCTGAAAAAGACACAAATGAATAGCAAAAATTCTAATGCAGAAAAAAGCCACACCTACAGTGGTGCATTAGCACATAGCTACTACTGTACGTTCACTCAACTAGAATGTAATTCTATGTGAAATTCGTTTACTGAAGTTATATTTCATCACTGACATTTAAGGACAGTAAAAAAAAAACCCTGAGCTTATAAATTCCCCAGACTATATTTATAAATAAAGGTGACTATGGTTTTTAAATGAGCCCTGATTTTACAATCATTTACTGTACAATAACCAAAGAATTGAGCCACCACAACTAGCATTTGGTAAAAGCTATTTTATTTGTAAAAGTGGCTGAATCGGTGCAGACTACCTGAATTAATTGTGGTGGCTTAATTTTTAAGGCTTTAAGTTACAAATAAGTAGGTTCTGTTTTATTTTGCCATCTTTACTGCCAGTACATTACTGTAAAAATATACAGTATATTTTTCCAATTACAGATGAAGTACATGTATTTGCATAAAAGTCCCCTAATTAAATAATTACTCTAGAAAAAGTACTGTTTATACATATATCTCTTCTTGAGTAAAAGTACAAAATATTTTACCTTTCATACTTAAGTACATTCTAAAGCAGGTACTTCTGTACTTTTACTCAACTAGAATGTTGAAGGAGTATTCTGGTACATTGTCCATAACAGGTATTCAATGACAGTCACCCCTGACCTTATTAATTCACCATGCAAATAAAGATGACATAGCTTTTTAAATGTAACTTACAACCCCTGATTTTTCAATGATTTTGTACTGTAAAAAAACAAAACAAAAACAACAACAACAACAACAACAACAAAAAACACAACTAAAAAAATTATTTTATACACTGTAATATATAACATAATATGAAATAACTGACAGAATTTTTGCCAGTTTGGCTGTACCGTGATTTCAACACAAGACTTTTTATTCGAAACATCTTATCATTAAGATAATATAATTTATGTATTCACTTTCAGAATAGATAGAAAACAATGATTTTCTGGTCAAATGTAATCTATTATGCATTGAAATGTAGTCAAGTTTTTCAATTAAAAAAACAAAAACAAAGATACAGTACTGGAAAAGTGTACTCAGGTACTGTAACAAAGTACAGTATGGTAAAACACTGTCTTACTGTTCACTATTGGCTTCGAGTGGCACCTATACCTGGCCTTTAGAATTTTAATCATTTATTTCTAAATATGGTATGACCTGAAATTATGTCATAGAGGGGGGAAAAGGGAAAATCTGGCCCAAAGTCACTTACCTGGATATCAGTTGCTTTTCGCTTTTCATTGATTTCTCCTCAGTCGGTTTGGATGCAACAGTGTCATCACCTCTTCTTCTCATCTCGGAATAGATTTTAACCAGTGAAGAAAACCTGCAAAAGGGTGAAAAAAATGACTGAGAGGTTACTGTTTCCACTTACTCTACTTTGATGACTTTGTACTTTGGACTTTATATATCTGAGGTTTTGAAACTCAGTTGTGAAACCGCCCACTGCTGTACACCCTACACATTGCGGGTAGGGTTCAGCCCATGTTATTAATTCTATAACATGTCACTGTGTATATCTACACACATGTAACCAGTAGAATGTTTGTGAGCACTTTAAAGTTAGGTTAACATGAAAAGTATTGTGGGAATAATCTATGTACTCATATATGTGTTTTGGATACAACCTTTGCTATGAACATTAGGTTCTCATCTTCTGATACATACACACACATTGCTAGGGTTCAGACTTTTCCCTCCATTACAGAACATAGACTGTCGCCTTTTCTGTCATGCTGCGAACGAACGGAGGCAGAAGCCGGAGCACAGTTCACTTTGGTTTAATGAATGAAGTGAAACACACAAATACATACACGGCAATCCAGTATATGTCCAGGGAGAGATATCCGTGGTACACCCTGGAGGGGTGAGGTCCACATAGTCCCAGAACGAACGCACGGAAATATAGGGGTAATCCGGGGTGCGCTTTGGGGAGAAAGCGCAGCCGTGGAGAAAGTGTGGAGTCCGAGAGGAAGAAAACGTATAGGGATATGCATATCAACAACACACACAAACAATAACGGACAGAGAGTGAGTTCAGAGAAAGCGGAGACATGACAGCCGAAGGGGGCGTGGCAGGTGGATTCCTGACACTACCAGTTTGATACATACAGTTTTCAGTTTGAGCTGAAATAACAAATTTGCTCAATGTACCTTTTATTATATGTTATTATTAATAATTAATGATATTCATCTATGTGAAGACACTGATCATGTTAATGATTTCTCATAATAATTATCAACAATGATTTAACAAAGTAGGAAACAGCTATTTTTAGAAAAGGCTGGTGACCCCTGCCCTAGACAGTTCCTCTTTCTGGTTTCTTCTTTTATGCCGTTCCTCTTTTCGCACCGACACTGACCTCCCTGTCGCCTTTTATCTGTGATATATATTCATGTTAACAACGTTACTAAGTGCGCAGCGAAACATGAAAGCCTCCCACTGCCTACTGCTCCATTCTCTGAATGGCAGATTGACTTCACACACATGCCCCCCCGTGGGCCACTTAAATATCTTCTGGTTATGGTAGACAAGTTCTCAAGATGGGTTGAAGCTTTCCCTTGTCAGCGAGAAAATGCTAAGGTCGTCATACGTATCTTGGCAAAAGAAATCATACCGCGATACGGTGTTCCTCATGTTATTGATTCAGACAAAGGAACCCCATTAACTGCAAAGGTAATGCAGGACTTATGTAAATACTTATCCTTGTCATGCAATAGGTACAACTGATCTGGAGGTGCACATCGCTGAGTATTCTGCTGCCTTGATCGATAGGTTGTCAAAACATTATGAATTAATTTCTGAATCTACACCTGTCATCTCTCTAGCACCAACCCATCCCTTATAGGTGGGGGACATGGTTTTGATTAAATCTCTAAAACCTAGGCCATTGGGTGAATGTAAGTAGGAAGGGCCAGCAGAAATAGTCACAATCACACGCACCGGTGTATTAACTGATATTTTTCCACAGTGGATCCACGCTACCAGAGTCAAGAAATGTCCCATGGGAGGTGACCCCATTTCGAAAGAATTAATTTGCTATTCACTATTTTTCTTTATGTTACACAAGCATAGCCCTTTTGACCTCCCCATGAGTTCTCTAGGAGACATCTATCGATTCCTGTTTCCCTCTGTCAACCGTTCACTATGGTCCAGTAACGACTCCTCAGACTCTCCGGTGTCGGATCTTCGGGCATCCGTACAACTGAAGGACGTCATCACCAGCCTGGGGCAGGGATCCCCGCCCAGGCTCACCCACACGACAACGCCAAATGGACAGCCAATACAAGCAATCACTTACTCGTATGCTTTCCGGGTTTCAACATGTCCCTTGTGTTTCTGAATATTATCCTATTCCTATGTGACATCTTTGATTGTTTTAAATTGTGATTCATCCATTAATAGTTTATCATGGATAAAAGAGGGGAATTGTGGGAATAATCTATGTACACAGGAAAAATGGCAGAGTAATTTTTCCAGAGACAATATTCTTTTACTCAAAAATAGTTGTTTTTGCTCTATTTTGAGTGTACAGAGTAAAATGTGTCAGTAGAGTGAGAGCAAAATTACAGAGTAACTGTAACTCCTCCCCATTGTCTCCTCACAAAGTTTAATTAATTCGCGGTACTCTACACGGTCATCCAGCGGTGCATCTTGTGGAATTTCTACTAGATGTAAGGAATTTTTAAGTCTAATTATTTATTTTAGTTTTGAGCCTCTGTTTTGAGCTCATATCAATATCCGGATCGATTTTAATTTTAGAACTTTGCTTAATTTAGAAGCACAGACTTTAATGGACATGTAGATGAAGGGAACAGAGGTGATGAAGAGGTGATGGGTAGGTATGGCCTTAAGGAGAGGAATGTGGAAGGGCAGATGGTGGTAGATTTTGCTAAAAGGATGGAAATGGCAGTGGTGAACATGTATTTTAAGAAGAAGGAGGTTCATAGGGTGACGTATAAGAGTGGGGGAAGGTGCACACAGGTGGATTATGTTCCATGTAGGAAATGCAACCTGAAGGAGATTGGAGACTGTAAGGTGTTGGTGGGGGACAGTGTAGCTAGACAGCATCGGATGGTGGTCTGTAGGATGGTTTTGGAGGCGAAGAAGAAGAGGAAGAGAGTAAGGACTGAAAGAAGAATAAGATGGTGGAAACTGAAAGAGGAAGAGTGTAGTGTGAGGTTCAGGGAAGAGGTCAGACAGAGGCTCGGTGGTGGTGAAGAGGTGCTGGATGATTGGAAAACTACTGCAGGAGTGATGAGGGAGGCAGCTAGAAAAGTACTTGGTGTGACATCTGGAAATAGAAAGGAAGACAAAGAGACGTGGTGGTGGAATGAGGAAGTGCAGGAGAGCATAAGGGGAAAGAGGTTGGCAAAACAGAAGTGGGATCGACAGGGTGATGAGAAAAGTAGGCAGGAGTACAAGGTGATGTGGCAGCAGGTAAAGAGGGATGTGGCGAAAGCCAAGGAAAAGGCATATGAGGCGCTGTATGAGAGGTTGAACACTAAGGAAGGAGAATGGGATTTGTACCGATTGGCCAGGCAGAGGGACCGAGCTGGGAAGGATGTGCTGCAAGTAAGAGCAATAAAGAATGGAGATGGAAATGTGTTGACTAGTGAGGAAAGTGTGTTGAGAAGGTGGAGGGAGTATTTTGAGCAGCTAATGAACGAGGAAAATGAGAGAGAGAGAAGGTTGGATGATGTGGAGTTGGTAAAGCAGGATGTAGATAGGATTAGTAAGAAGAAAGTGAGAGCAGCGATTAAGAGGATGAAGAGTGGAAAGTCGGTTGGACCAGATGACATACCAGTAGAAGCATGGAGATGTTTAGGAGAGATGGCAGTGGAGTTTTTAACCAGATTGTTTAACAAGATTCTGAGGAATGGAGAAGGAGTGTGCTGGTACTGATCTTTAAACATAAGGGAGATGTGTAGACCTGCAGTAACTACAGGGGAATTAAGTTGATCAGTCACACCATGAAGTTATGGGAAAGAGTAGTGGAAGCCAGGCTGAGAGAAGAGGTGACCATCTGTGAGCAACAGTATGGTTTCATGCCGAGGAAGAGCACCACAGATGCCTTATTTGCTTTGAGAATGTTGATGGAGAAGTATAGAGAAGGTCAGAAGGAATTGCATTGTGTATTTGTGGATTTAGAGAAAGCGTATGACAGGGTGCCAAGAGAGAAGTTGTGGTATTGTATGAGGAAGTCAGGTGTGTCAGAGAAGTATGTGAGGGTGGTGCAGGACATGTATGAGGACAGTGTGACAGCAGTGAAGTGTGCAGTAGGAACGACAGACTGGTTCAAGGTAAAGGTTGGACTGCATCAGGGATCGGCCCTGAGTCCTTTCCTGTTTGCAGTGGTGATAGACAGGTTGACGGACGAGGTCAGACAGGAGTCTCCCTGGACTATGATGTTTGCGGATGATATTGTGATTTGTGGTGAGAGTAGTGAGCAGGTTGAGAAGAGCCTGGAGAGGTGGAGGTACGCACTGGAGAGAAGGGGAATGAAAGTCAGTAGGAATAAGACAGAGTACATGTGCGTAAATGAGAGGGAGGGCAGTGGAGTGGTGCGGTTACAGGGAGAAGAGGTGGAGAAGGTGGAGGAGTTCAGGTATCTGGGGTCAACAGTGCAAAGTAATGGAGGGTGTGTTAGGGAAGTAAAGAAAAGTGTGCAGGCAGGGTGGAGTGGGTGGAGAAGAGTGACAGGAGTGATTTGTGATAGAAGGGTATCTGCAAGAATGAAAGGGAAAGTTTATAGGACTGTGGTGAGACCTGCGATGTTGTATGGATTAGAGACAGTGGAATTGACTAAAAGATAGGAGGTGGAGCTGGAGGTAGCAGAGCTGAAGCTGTTAAGGTTTTTGTTGGGAGTGACGAGGATGGACAAGATTAGAAATGAGTTTATTAGAGGGACAGTGCATGTAGGACGTTTTGGTGACAAGGTGAGGGAGGCGAGATTGAGATGGTTTGGACATGTGCAGAGGAGGGACACGAGTTATATTGGTAGGAGAATGCTGAGGATGGAGCCACCAGGAAGGAGGAAAAGAGGAAGGCCAAGGAAGAGGTTCATGGATGTGGTGAGGGAAGACATGCAGGTAGTTGGTGTGAAAGAGGCAGATGTAGAGGACAGGGTGGTGTGGAGACGGATGATCCGCTGTGGCGACCCCTAATGGGAGCAGCCGAAAGAAGAAGAAAAAGCTTAATTTAGAAGCAAATAGTTAATATATAGATTACAAATGTAACAAACGTTAAATGACACCAGTGAAATTGCCAACTGTTTATTAAATCTTTGTAAGCTAAATTATTGTGGCGAGGATCAAGTTGTGCACCACATGTACTTGACTCGTTAAAGAGTTAACAGCCTTAACTGGATTGCTGGAGGCCATTTTGATGTGCATTAGCCCATGAGTTTTATCACTGAGGTGCCATTTGGATTATATTTTTAGACATCCATGAGAAAAATGGTCTGAATAGGGCTAGCATGCTAGCACCATGCATAAACTTTTGAACAGTTATTACAAATTAAAAACACACCAGTAAAGAAAAAATAATTCATGTTGAATGTCATTTTCATCTGACAGTGAGTATTATTGTCTTGTGTTCGTCTTTTTGCTTCCTTCAGGATGCAAACCAACAACGTTGTCAGAGTGAAGTTCAAAGATAAAATATATTTTATCTTCAAAACCTTTTATGTTTCAAACGTTTTTGGAATGTGGTAAGAGGAGAAACTTTAACATTGTTAATATCATTAATACTTTTCATTCTAAAAATTTTTATAGTATTAAACTAAGTTTATGGTTGTATCTTATGGGGTATAAAAAGAACTCTAACTTCCTTTGGCATTGCTGGTTTTTGTTCATTTGGCAATGGTTTGTCATCCTTCAGTTGGCAAGAAATTTGCTTTTCCTACAATGGATGTGAAAGTCTTTGATGACTCGAAGACAGAGGTTGATGAGGAAGCATTTGAAAACCTGCTGACATGACCAGACCTTGGTGTCCTAGAAAATTTGATCCCAGGCAAAGAATGTTTTTATGGTAAATTGTTTTACATGCTTATACATTTTTGTGTTTATTTTCAGCAATATTCACCAATTTATTTTTGCATAGACTAATGTGTCTATTGTACTAATTCTCAATAGCTGTATAACATGATATAAAAATAGTATGAACAGTTAATCAGACTATAGGTATGGTTTATTATTTATATATGGTTGAAGATTCTTTAAGCTCAAGCTTAGTAGGAGATACCGAAGGCACATCAGAGTCTGACGACACAGCAATTTTGATTAGAAGTCCTCCTAAAAAAAATCAAGCAGAGGAACATCTTGCTCAGGTAAGGATCACCAATCTTGTCTCTGAATTACATCTATATATAATTACTTAAATATTAGAGATATTTGAAACAATATACAGTTGCCAGTTGTTATTTTCTCATCTTTGGTCAATATTATATCATCCCCTCTTTCAGATGATCGAAAATATCCTAAAGACCAGCCCTGGAGGTAAAAAGATTGCAAGTGAATACACTCGCACTAAAAGTCTGTCAGATAGCCGAAGACGTGACATGGTGAAAATCTTGGTAGCACATTTGACAAATGAACATGGGTAGGTTGTTTATACAGTACCTTGTAAATTAATGTTTCTGATGTTATGGGTTGTAATTGGTTTATGTTTGTGTGTGTAGAACAAGGCCTTCCGGGCACTTGAAGGAACAATATGCAAAGGGAATCATCTCCCTCTTCCCAAATTTGGCTGACCCCAGGAACAAACGTGGCTATGTTGGTAGCTGTTGCCTCTCAATCTATTTGATTTACAGAAGGAGGATTTACTGCATCTTGCGAAATAAATATTATTTACAGTATAATTGAAGTGGTATTTATTTTCTTAGTCTAGTAATGTATAACTTTTAGGTCTGTTTGTTTTGGTCATAGGAGCATTATTACAATGCAGAAGATGGAAGTGGATTTTTGGCATGGAGAATTAAAACTCTGCAAAAAGAAGCATCAGGGGGTCGGATGAAAAGCCCACGGCAACCACAAACAGGTGCAAGATTTGATGTTTAATCAGTGCTTGGCTGCAAAGCTTGATTAACATTTTATTAAATTTTTTTAAAATGAATATGCAACTTTTGCATTATTTAATTATTTTACTCATCTTAACATTTTGTGACTTGTATTTGAAGTATTCTTTTGTTCTATAGTGAGAATAGTGTTATGTGTTATAGTATCTCTACAAAATATAATTGCTTTTCTTTTTGAATGTGAACATGTTTTTCATAATCTCTAACGGTTGGCAAATTTAAATGTCATTCTGGGATATCTATTAATGTTTTCCATGTTATTTTCTGTCATTTATCTTCTTTGAAGTTAACGTGTTGTGCTTTAAAAACAAAAAGAATTACAAATGTGGTTTTCATATTGTCTTAAACAATTTCAGGAGAGCCAACTGCTGAAAGGTATCCCTGCAAAGGAGATAGTTTGTTAAATGATGAACTTCAGTGTCAGGAAGCAATTGCCCTGATGAAGCATACAGCTGACGAGGCAGTGGTAAAGGAAAAGATGAGGTTAACACTGGCCTATTGCCAGAAGCTGCTTCACGACCCTTAAAAGTCAACTAATATTCTATGAATTTTCCCACGATTCCAGGATATACCAGGCTTGGTATGTGAGAATTATAAAGATAAAATCAAGTACTATTGTTCTGCCGTAACACAGACTTGTTCGGTAAACAAACTTAGTTCCTACTGTGGTACTGACTTCTATTATCTTTGGCAGATTGCCAAAGATTTTAGACTTCTATTTGGTGATGCAACCTCTGCAAAGTTGTTGGAGAAGTGGTCCACCAGCATAAAACCAAATATTATTGCCCAGAGCCGTGGCCTCACACAGACTTGTGAGCTCCAAGACCTCATCCAAAATGCTGAAGCCAATGAAGTTGAAGAAGGTAACTATATTGTGCTATAGCTTAAGTTAACTAAGACAAAATTAAGCAATTAAGCAAAAGTTTCAAATGTGGTCACAACTTTACCCATTAGACATGCATGTTTTATACCGACTTGTAATGGGTAAACTGTATGAAAATCACTTGTTGCTCTAACATTTTTACCCTGATCTACCCTTTTATGCACAAGGGCCACATACAGGAGTTGCAGATTTACAATCTGAAATTGTTTTCATTTGGAGCTCTGAATAACAAAAGCATGGTTTATGTCTTGTAGATACAGTTTAACTGTATGACATCGTACATCTGTAGTCAAGACTGTTCATAATATTAGTCAATACTGTTAATACTAGTTAATGTATTTATATAGGCTCATCTTCCAAGTAATGTTAAGTCAAGTGAAACTGAGTAGGATGGTATGTTCAACACCTTCTAGCTAAAAACCAAACTTACAGGTCTATAAAAGAAATCACTTTGTTTTCCATGTCTCCAGGTTGGGACAGCGACATGTCGTCAATTCTGATTCTGGTTCACCTTTTGCCACCTTCAAGTCAAGGCCGCAAAAGATCTCAGCTATACAAGCATGTGATAGTCTTGTGAAATTCATCAAGGTGAATGGAGCAGATCAGTTGACACTATTTTATAATGTTTCTTTACTGTGTGACCTTGAACTTGCTTATTTCTCAGACAGGTACTTAAAGATCATCTGTCCTCCAAATTATTTTATTCTTTTCTACTTCACACCTACTTAGTAACAACCTATTGGAATCTCTTGGAAGTATGTACAGAAACTTTAGTGGAAGACATCAATGCATCTTTATTCATGCTGCATATTGACTTTAACTGTTAGGCCACGTTGGATCTAATATGTTTTCATTCTTTTACAGACTGGTACCAGTATCCAAGGGCACCTGGATAGATTTGGAGAAAGTCTCCTGCCGTATCTACTTGCTGTTGGTCCAAAGAAAAGTAGTATCCAGAGTTGTTTTTTTTGTAATTGACCAACATGCTCTACCATGCAAGGCCTCTAATTCACTGGCCTGTGTTGATGAGCTTTTCCATGCTTTGGCACCTCATACTGTTAGCAATTGACCAATGTGTATAGCTTTCTGCAAACCACTGTTTATGATCTAGATGTTGAATTCACAAGGTGTATCCCAGAGTGGCTGAGTTAAGAGCTAGAATGCTCCAGTAACCAGATGATTTGTTTCATTTGTAAAAGGGGGCATGCCGATGCCAAATCCCTTATGAGGCACTATAAGTTAGTCCATGGCCTTTGTTCAGGGAAAAGACTTAAGTTAAAATGTGTTTAAAGAGGTTGTTCACATGTTTACCATAGTTTTTCTGGATTACCAAGGCATCTCAGCAAATGTTGTGCAATTGACAGTTAATGCCTCGATTCTGGTGAAAGCTCATCGCTGCCAACTCCATTTTATTAGAGGATGTAGGTGATTTACCAAACACAAATTCAAACTGAGTCTGTACCCCTAAAAACAAATATAGTAGACAGTTGTGCCTTTTTAAATTCTTTGCAATATTTTTACACCACTGCAAATTTTTCAGTTGATATTATGCATGATATATTAGAGGGGGTTGCACAATATGAGATGAAATTACTCATTCAGCACCTGATTGGCAATTACACCACATCAGCAAAAGTACACAGAAGAGTTCAGAGTTTTAACTATGGCTTTATGGAACAAAACAACAAACCTCCTGGTGTAGAATTAAGAGAGGGTTCCAATGACTTGGGCTTAAATGCCACTCAGAGCTGGTGTTTACTGTGTTATCTGCCCATTATTTTTAGAGATATTGTGTGTCCTAATGATCAGCACTGGCGTTTGTTCATTTTATTGCTTCAGATACTCAGTATAGTGTTTTCTTCAGTTATAGCCACTGGTATTACCATTTATTTGAAACACCTGATTGCAGAGCACCACAGTTTGTTTAAGCATTTGTTCCCTGATAAGAAATTGTTGCCAAAGCATCATTTTATGTTGCATTACCCTAGTTGTATGCAGAAAATTGGACCACTGCTACATTGTTGGTGCATGCGTTACAAAGCAAAGCATAACATTTTTAAAAAGCAGCTGAAAAGCTTTAAAAACATAACAAAAACATTAGCAAAGAAACACCAGTGCCAAATGGCTTACATTTGGCAAACATTTGATCCAAATGACATGAAATTAGGTCCTGGGAAAATGGTCCCCTTGAATAAAATGGAAGTTGGCACTGAGATGGCTGAGAAACTTATTGTGCCCATGTGGACTAAGGTCCTAAATGTGAAATGGGTCTGTGTACTGTGGAAATATATATCGGTCAGGGTTAGCAGTTTGTGTTCAGGTTCAAAATGTCATGCCTGTATTTCATGTAATCCAGAATATTGTTGTCAAAGATGAACATGTCCTTTTAATAACAACTGCACTGAAAACTGTTTGTTTAGCTGAACATATTCATGCTTACAAAGTTGCACATACCATAGAAGCACCTTGTGTTTTGGATGTTAAGGATATTTGCACCACAAACTGTTTGACATTTTGATGTCTTATGGTTGTGATTCTGATTTGTTTATTGTACCATATAGTTGCATGTAATTCGTCCTGTTTGTCATATCAGAATCATTATGTTTTTATTTTTATTTTTTCAAAATAAGCTTGAAAAATAAAATTTGTGAGACATGAGTATATAGATTGTTCGTTTTTCATTTTAGGTCCTTTTAATGGGTAAACATGAATGGTGTATTTCAGAAGAATAACTTTGAGAACTTTAAGTTTATACGTCACTTAGAATTGATGATTAACAACTCTGGAGGGGAAGGAAATTGTTGCAGAGTCAAATTCAAACTGCTCAGAACTGTGTAAAATAGTTAGAACTGTACAGAACTGTACAGAACTGTACAGAACTGTACTCTTTGTTTTTTTGTGAGTTAACACTAAATGGAGTCAAATATTGAAAGAGTAAAATATTAACACTACATTGAGCATAATTGACTCTGCAAAAATGAGTAACTTTTACTACTTTTAGAGAGGGACCAAATGTTTTATGGAATAGAGTAAAACTTTCTTCAATTTAAGTAAATTTTACTCTGGCAATTTTACTGTGTACATGTGTTTTGAATACAACCTTTGCTCTGAACATTAGGTTTTCATCTTCTGATACATACACACACATTGGTAGGGTTCAGACCTTCATGGTTAACAAATAGAGCCAGTATATTTGTGACTTAATATACTGAATGTGTTCGTTTAAGATCACCACGATCTATAGTGTCGAATGCAGCAATAAGATCCAGCAAAACTAACAGAGATGTAGCCTTGGTATGAAGCTAAAAACAGGTCATTAGTGATTTTAACTAGAGCAGTTTCTGTGCTATGATGGGGCCTGATACCTGACTGAAACTCTTCAAAGATATTGTTCTCTTGTAAGTAGGAACATAACTGGGCAGACACAATCTTTTCTAAAATCTTAGACATAAATGGGAGATTTTAAATGGGTCTGTAATTTGATAGTGTGTTTGGATCCAAATGAGGTTTTTTAATGAGGGGCTTAATAACTGCCAACTTGAGGGGTTTAGGGATGTGACCTAAAGACAGTGAGGAGTTAATAATATTCAAAAGAGGCTTACCGGCTGTATGTAACACTTCTTTCAGTATTTTAGATATTTATAGATAAGAGATCACATTTTTTACTCTAATGCTCTAAAAGTGAACTAATCGTGCTATAATCCTGGTTTCTAGGTTCCCCTTAATAGAGAAAAGCAACTAAGTTTATCTGTTAAATGGACTTTGTCATTGTCTTCTTTCTCTCTCTCTCTCTCTCTCTCTCTCTCTCTCTCTCTCTCTCTCTCT
>JAAIIK010007113.1:0-15884 GCA_014706435.1 Silurus glanis | reverse complement strand
CCTCCACACACTCCTGCTGCTGCTGCTGCTGCTGGATCAAAGGTACACTTTATTCATATCTCATCTCAGAAAGTGTGGTGAGATACAACCACATTTCCACTGTGTTGAGCAGAAGGTTTGGGGTTTGTTTCTCTGAGGGCTCCAGGTCCAGAGTGCTGTTAACTTTCCACATTCTCAGTTTTTTTTCTTTTCACAAAGATGAGTTAGGAAAGAGTGCTGTAGAACCTGCTGAAATGTAACACCCATAACGCAGTGCAGTCAAACATTTAACCCTTTACACTAAAACACTCTGAACTCGTGTGTAGCATTGAGAACTTGTTGGTTTTTAGGAGCTCTTTCAAAACAGTAATATCAGTGTCAAAAAAAAAGTGATTGGACATCATTGTAACACCTAGAAACATTCTGGAAATGTTCTAGAACAATCATGTGGCATGTGCGATTGTTTGTGCAGTTCTCAACACACACTGTAGAGCCTTATGATCATTTGCTGAGCAACTTCCCAACCAGAGCTGGAGCTGAGGAGGATCCTCATAATATCACACTTATTAGAGGCTTTTGAGGATTCGACTTGGCATGGAACATTTCCTCAGCCTTTCCTCAGACAGATGGTTGTGTCATCAGCAAATGTGTTGATGATGATGTTTTTCCGAGGAGGCCATACAGTCATTAAAATAATGTCCAGTATAGGGTTTTACACGCAACCTTGTGGCGTTCCTCAGTTTATGATTATTGACCAGGAGGTGTGGTTCCCAGTATTAACAGACTGGGATCTGACTGCTAGATAGTCCAGGACCCAAATGCAAAGAATAGGATCTACACCAAGATTGTGCAGCTTGTTGGATAGCTTTTATAGTATCACTGTGTTTGATGCTTTGCCATATTTGAAAAACATTAGACCATAGCTGTACCTTGTTTTCCAGCCATGTGAGGGCACAGTATGAAAGCCGTATATACTCCTGTCTGTTTGAAAACTGTGAAGGGTGCAGAGTATCTGGAGTGATGGTCTGGATGTTACTCATGATTTTCTTGAAGCATTTCATAAGTAGTCCATGCAGTGGGTCAGAAGCCACTGAGGCAGAATGCTTTATTGGTTTTTGGCAGTGGAATTATGTCTTCTACAAGCAGGTGGATGTAGAGGCTTGTGTGAGAGTCAAATTGAATACATCTGCAGAGACATCAGCTAGGATAGATGAACAGGTTCTAAATACCCATCCAGAAATGTTGTATGCCAGCTGCTTTCTATGGGTTTATTTTCCAAAACTTCTTTGCCACAGGTCAGACAGGGGCTCTGTGGTGGTGAAGAGGTGCTGGATGATTGGGCAACTACTGCAGAAGTGCTCAGGGAGACAGATAGAATAGTACTTGGCAAGACAAAGAAACATGGTGGTGGAATGAGGAAGTGCAGGAGAGCATAAGAAGAAAGATGTTGGAGAAACAGAATTGGGATCGACAGAGTGATGAGAAAAGTAGGCAGGGAGTACAAGGAGATGCAGCAGCAGGTGAAGAGGGATGTGAGGAGCTGTTTGAGAAGTTAGACAGGTGTCTCCATGGACTATAAGTTTTGCAGATGGTGAGAGAAGGGAGCAGGTGTAGAAGAACCTGGAGAGGTGGAGGTACGCGCTGGAGAGAAGGGGGATGAAAGTCAGTAGGAGTAAGACAGAGTACATGTGTGTGAATGAGAGGGAGGGCAGTGGAGGGGTGCGGTTGCAGGGAGAAGAGGTGGAGAAGGTGGAGGAAGTCGTCGTCTTTGCCACAGGTTATTGTAGCAGCCATTGCTTATAACAACATGGCAGACAAAATGATTATTATAGTATTATTATTACATCATGTTGAATCATTGTATTTTGTTTTCCAGATGCACCACTGCTCAGGTTGTGGAAAGAGTTTTACTAAAGTTTCTCTTCTGAAAACACACCAGCGTATCCACACAGGAGAGAAGCCGTATCAGTGTGAGCAGTGTGGGAGGACTTTTAATCATCAGAGTAGCCTCCAAATACACCAGCGTGTCCACACAGGAGAGAAACCATTTCAGTGTGGAGAATGTGGCAAGGGTTTCATTTGTCAAAGTAATCTTCAGATACACCAGCACATCCACACCGGAAAAAAGCCGTTTTGCTGTGAACAGTGTGGGAACAGTTTTACTTGTCAGCATAGTCTTCAAGTACATCAGCGTATCCACACAGGAGAAAGACCATATCACTGTGGACAGTGTGGAAAGAGTTTTTCAAATCAGAGTAGTCTTCTTAGACACCAGCGTGTCCATACAGGAGAGAAACCATACCACTGTGGACAATGTGGGAAGAGTTTCAATCATCAGAGTAGCCTCCAAATACACCAGCGTATCCACACAGGAGAGAAGCCGTACCAGTGTGGAGAATGTGGCAAGGGTTTCACTTGTCAGAATAATCTCCACAGACACCAGCGTATCCACACAGGAGAGAAGCCGTATTGCTGTGGACAATGTTTGAAGAGGTTTATTCATCGGAGTAATCTCCATAGACACCAGCGTATGCACACACAGAAGCCATACCACTGTGGACAATGTGGACGGAGTTATGCTCAGCAAAGATCTTTAACGAAACACAAGTGCCCTAATATAACACCATCAACTCCTGATATGAATTTGTCAAGTTAGGAATAAAAAATGTTTAAGCGATGTTAATGGAGATTGTAGTGTAAATATAGGGGAAGTTTTACTTTCAATGTTAATGAGTGGAAATAACAAACTGGGCCTTTCCAAGCCATCAGACTTATACATTATATGGCCAAAAGTATGGGGGATACCTGAACATCACACCCATGTGTGCCTGCTGGCTTCCACTTCATGGTCCCTTTAACCCAGTGTTCCTGATCTAGTTTTCTGATTTACTGCATGAATACTGAAGGGGTCCAGATCTGGGTTACCCACTAAAGACATCACCAGGACTCCAGGAAGGAGGGCTTGGAAGTATAAAAAATCTTTAAAATATACAGTATCTTTAAAAATTGATTGACTGTGCTTTATCCTCTTTGATTAACTATAGATTATTAAAATGTATAAAAGTATATAAACCATAAAAACATATATTAAAAACCTTATAAAACTATATAAACCCTGACCCAAACATCACAGGTTTGTATACGAGTGCAGCTTTGTCATGCAAAAACAAAATAATTCAGTTTCACTAATACATAAATACATATCTGCTTCACAATTACATCAGCAGTAGTTTACACACGGAGACACCTTCTAAATCTTATTGAAGTTACACAGAGTGGGTAGTTTAATGGTAGTTTTAATCTAACTTATAAATGTAACTAATCGGCTGCCATACATGTTATAATTAAAGCCAATAGTAGAAACAACTATTGTTCTTGGAAATATGATTTTTTTCCGTTGTCTATTTTGGTCTGGGGATCTGAGGTGACATGTTCCTTCAGGAGCTTCATTCATGAAGATATATTTTCTCTCAGAAACACAGAGAACATCAATTGCTAAAGAAAAATCTTATCACGTTCCTTTCTGATGATAATCATATCATGATACTGAAAATGTGTTCATCAAAATGATGGTGGGAGTTGGGTTTAGTGCAGAATGTGCCAGGCATATAGCCAAATCAAGACGCTAGAGGGCTCCAAAACAACACTTATTTTTATTATTTACATTTACAAATACACTTTAACCTTTAATAATGTAGTGAAGTAAAATTTTAATTTGTAAGTAATAGAAAGTGAGACAAATGTGAGCACACTTGATGTTGAGGATGCGAAGAAAGAACACAATGGATGGAAACTGATCATCTGAATTGAATTGTGTTACATTTTGCAGGTCTGAAAGGTCCAGGACAAGAAGCATTGATATATATTATGATAGCATTTTCTTCATTTTTTGTGTGTATATAAAATGTAACAGCTCTGCAGCTTATGTGTTTCAATTTATTGTGGTGTTCTTGTTTTCATGTTTGTTTTTATATGTCGTTATTTTTACTGAATTCTAGATTGTAATGTAAATTTATTGAACAAAGAAATTAAAATGTTAAGTATGTATTTCTGTAATGGAGGGAGGATTTACTATATAATGAAATAAATGATGGTTGTGTTAGAATGTGTGTGTGCTGTTTGCATTACTGCTCGTATTCCTGAGGTAAAACAGCGCCATCTTGTGTAACTGACCACTGAGCTTCAGAGGCTGTGCTAAGCTAATCTGTTCAGTAACACGTCAGTTAGGAAGATAAAAATAGGGACATGAAAACGTAAACTTTGAACTGTTTTCTTACACTAACATTAATTTTTATGCAAAGAAGTTGAACTTTTCTCAACATCTCGGCTTATTGTTATTGGTACATTCGAGCCTGTTGGCTTTGTTTTTCTAACATTTAAGTCTTAGAATTTCTACTGCAGCATCTTTTTTTCCAGATTCATATCACTACTTACTTTCTTTAACAAACGTTGTTGAAGACTACGTTGCGCTGTTAAAGGGAAATTGTAGAGTAAACATAGGGGAACTTTAAGTTGCAAACTGGACACCGTCAATTTCAAAATGACATTTTTCCTTAAAATGGTGCATTTTCTCTGTTTTTGTGTTCTATGTTCCATTGTAAATAAAACAGGGGTTTGTGTAAAATGTTATTATATGCAAATCTCATAGTCTCTCTATAGATATATAGATATGTAAGAAGCTGGTTTTAAAATACTGTATTTATCTGGAGGTTAGTTTCAGTTTCTCCTCTTTGTCGCATTAACGATTACAGTGTGCTCCAGTAGAGGGCGCTGTGTGAATGTGCTCTATAATCACAAAAGAAGAAGAAGAAGAAGAAGAAGAAGAAAACGAGAATTATACATATCCACGATTCGGCAGGTGATGAAAACGATCTCTGGCGTTTACAGTGTCTTAATTTATATGCTGTCTCTTGGGTTTATTTTAAGGTGAGTTCATGTGGAGCTTCCTAAAATCAATGGCTCCCACTTCACACTGGCTGTAAGAGTAAATAAACCACAAATGGAAATGAAATCTCTGTTCAGGACACACATACTTCCTTGGACTTGGAGAGAATTCCTTTGGTTTCCTTCTTGCAGTTGATGTGTCGAGTTTACTACAGGAAACTTTTATCTGTCTCTCTCTAGAGGGGAAAAACACCACGTTCAAACATCAAATATGTTTAAATATTTAAATGTTTATGGGTATGTGGAAAATTGTATTTTTCCTTTAGATCACAGATGTGTCCTGGTAGGATGTCACAGGACAGACTATTATTATTATTATTATTATTATTATTGTTATTAGAATTAATTCGATGTTCCCACAAATAGCGACTAAGGATTGTAAACTGATTGCGACTTCCAGCAACTTGAGTGTCAGTCAGCATTTGGGGAATCAACGTGGGCGTGTCCGGTGACGCAACAAAGATGAGAATTTTATGCAAATATGACTCAAATATGACTAAATGTTACAATGTGCAACCTGAAGTAGGAATGCCTCATAGTACAGACACTGGTGTCATGCAAATTTAAAATCCAATATACAGGATATCCGAATGTCTCCATATAGAGGAGACTATGAACGCCAGCTGTACATCGATATATATAATATTATATATGCTACAGACATAAATCTTGTGTATGTGTTATTCTGAATGAACAGCTTTGCGAGGGTGTGAGAATAAAAGGCTTGCATAACTCCTGGTGATGTGATATATCAACCCTATGAACCAAATGAATGGAGGATTGCAGACGAAATCTCTAAAAGAGGAAGAACCCGAGGATGAAGAATCCCCCTGTAAGACAAGTATGGGACTAAATGTCACTTTCTATGAGAACGTGATGACTAGAAATATGAATAAAGGAAGCAGTCAGTTATTTTGTATCGTGTTTGTTATGCAACTTCAGGTAATGGCGCATCTGTCCATGAGGTCTACGAGACTCCTGTGGAACAGCAGAATGAAGGATTTCAGGAAAAGCTTATAAAAGAGGAAGGGCCTGATGATGATTATTTGTGTAAGTCACCTGGGAACACTTGGGTCTAATTTATATCCTAACACCTATACAATGAGTTACATATACTGTACACTATAACATCAAATTTTGTGGATACCTGACCATCACACCTACATGTGAGTCCACCAACTGGTTCCTCAAACAAGGAAGCACACGGTTGTATAGAATGTCTCTGTACACTGTAGTATTTTCCTTGCCACAGTCACCATGGCTGCTCATCAGGGATAAATGCACACCATTCACCTTGACTGTTGATTTCTGTAAAGCTGCTTTGAGACAATGTTTGTTGTGAAAAGCGCTATACAAATAAACTTGACTTGACTATTGCAATTTCCCTATGAATTAAGCAACACAAACACTGTTTCGGCATGGTGATGCTCCTGTGAACAAACATGTGCTCCATTAAGACATGGTTGTTGTGAAGTTTAGACTGAAAAAACTTTTGTCTTGCACAGAGCCCTGACCTCCTCAACCCCACTAAACACCTTATTGGATAAACTGGAACTAGAGACTCCTTACCCCTTTGTAAGCCAGTGTCTGATTTCACTAATATCGTTGTGGTTGTGTAATCACTAATCCCCACAGTCATTATTTTAAGGATGTATCGTCCTTTGGATCAGACTTGGAGACACTGTGGTTGAACTGCTGTAGCACTGTACACCTTTCCAGAATCTTTACAAGATCTATGATGGATGCCCATAGTTTAGTTTGAGAGGGTATGTGCCATCTTCATTTTGAGGTCCCCTGCAAAAGCATGACTCCTATCTTTTACTGAAAACCAGCCAGTTGGGTACTGAGGTTAGAAGCTGTTTCAGGTGTTATGTTGGCTTTACTTTGCATTTGTCTCTGATAATCTATAAAATATTTAGAGGACTATCCCACTGCACACACATGCTTTTTGACAAATGTCCAGCCTTAAATCAGGACTTAAATGATTGATGAAAAATGAATGGAAAGGAACGGAAATGGACTTGGGTTTTTGAGCGATCTGGTGAGTAATCTGGTGAGTCATGCCATGTGTTCCTAGATATCCCACATGGGTATTTTCTGCCAGCTATATGGCCTTCATGTCGAATCTTGATCACCATAATGATTATGCATAATAGTTTCTGGTATATCGGTGTCCTTTCAACATCATTTGAATGGCTACTAAATGAGTTGTCATTTGTTTGAATGGCACAGTTGCCTTTCCTGTTATTACGACATAGCAGCTAATCAAATCACTTTCGTCCTCTCGTTCTAGACTGTGAGGTGTGCAAAACCTTCTCCATCAACAAGTGTGAAGTTCACAGTCCTCATCTCAAATCACACCACACAGAAGAGAAGCCATACAACTGCTCGCACTGCGGGAAGAGTTTTTCTTCACAAAGCAATGCGAGGGCCCATGAGCCCATTCATACGGGAGAGAAGCTGCATCGCTGCTCACAATGTGGGAAGAGTTTTGTCCACCAGAGCAGTCTGAGATCACATCAGCGCATTCACACCGGGGAGAAGCCGTACGAGTGCTCGCATTGCGGCAAGAGCTTTGGTCATAGAGATACCCTCAAGAAGCACCTGCACGTTCACACGGGAGAAAAGCCGTACAAGTGTTCACAGTGCGGCAAGTGTTTCAGTGACCGGGGGACTTTCCGATCGCACCAGTACATCCACACGGGAGAGAAACCCTATCACTGCACGGAGTGCGGGAAGATTTTTACTCGACATAGTTCTCTCCAGCAGCACCAGCGCGTTCACACCGGGGAGAAGCCGTATTACTGCTCAAAGTGCGGGAAGAGTTTCAGTCAGCACGGTACGCTCCTGCAGCACCAGCACACTCACACCGAAGAGAAGCCGTACCAATGCTCGCAGTGTCGCAAGAGATTTAACAGGCAGCGAAATCTCCAGACACACATGCGCATCCACACTGGAGAGAAGCCGTATCACTGCTCGCAGTGCGGGAAGAGTTTTAGTCATCATAGCACCCTGAAGCGACACCAGCGCGTTCACACCGGAGAGAAACCGTACCGCTGTTCATACTGCGGCAAGAGTTTTACTCAGCACGGCACCCTGCAATCGCATACCCGCATCCACACCGGAGAGAAGCTCCATCACTGCTCACAGTGTGGCAAAACATTCAACCGACAGAGCTCTCTCCAAATACACCAGCGCATTCACACGGGAGAGAAGCCTTATTGCTGCTCGCAGTGTGGGAAGAGTTTCAGTCAAAACGGTACTCTCAAACAACACCAGCGCGTTCACACCGGAGAGAAGCCGTATCACTGCTCGCACTGCGGAAAGACTTTCAGCCAGCAGAGTACTCTCCACCAACACCAGCGCATTCACACCAAGCAGAGCCTGTATCAGGATACAGCGTGGGAAGAGCTTTAATGAAGACGTGTTCAGTCAGGAGAGGATGCAGTGCCACTGCTCAGAATGTGGACACAAATGCAAGAGAGGGTTTTACAATAGACAATGTGGTATTTATTGTTGACTAGTCAGTAGCAGTCAGCATAGCAGTAGAAATGAAGACCACCTTTACAAAGGATTGTTTTCAAATGTAGTATATGTAATAAAAAATACACTGGACCAAAAACGGGCCATTGTGTAACAATGTTTAACATTAACAAGTTTACTGTTCGTCCAGTAAGGCATGTAGAATGTGTTCAACCAAGTAGAGGGTGATGTTCTTGCTGGCTCTTAAGCAGTGTTTAAGATTATTTACAGCTTCTAAATGTAATTTTAACTCTTCTTAAATATACATTATAATAATTTTAATAGATCGATAATTATTCCATATTACTTCCTCTCAAATCCCATGTGGTTGTTCATTTGTCAGATGGTACAAGAATTCAGACTTGACTGCAAAATGAACAAGAGACTGGATCCTCCTCGCAATTAGACCAAAACCTTGAATCCTCACTATCCGGTATTAAAGATGTTTTACTGATACTCTCATTATAAAATGGGAATGTGGGTTGGGACGAAGTTCAGGGACCATACACCAAGGTGACTATAAACAAACTAAATAAATGTCATGTTCTCCTTACCTGTTCTGTATCACTCATTAATATTGATTAACCACAAATATAGCTTGTTCTTCTTCTGGCTTCTCCCATTAGGGGTTGCCACACTGGATCTCTATACTACTCTATCCTCTACATCTGCCTCTTTCACACCAACTACCTGCATGTCTTCCCTCACCACATTCATAAACCTCCTCCTTGGTCTTCCTCTTTTCCTCCTTCCTGGTGTCTCCATCCTCAGCATTCTCCTACTGATATACCCCATGTCCCTCCTCTACACATGTCCAAACCATCTCAATCGGACCTCTCTCACTTTGTCCCCAAAACGTCCTACATGCGCTGTCCTTCTAATAAACTCATTTCTAATCCTGTCCATTGTCGTCACTCCCAATGAACATCTCAACATCTTCAGCTCTGCTACCTCCAGCTCCGCCTCCTGTCTTTTACTCAATGCCACTGTCTCTAAACCATACAACATCTCAGGTCTCACCGCAGTCCTATAAACTTTCCCTTTCACTCCCACAGATACTCTTCTATCACTAATCACTCCTGCTATCACTCTTCTCCACCCACTCCACCCAGCATGCGTCTGTGGTGCTCTTTCTCGGCATGAAACCATACTGTTGCTCACAGATGGTCACCTCTTCTCTCAGCCTGGCTTCCACTACTCTTTCCCATAACTTCATGGTGTGACTGATCAACTTTACTCCCCTGTAGTTACTGCAGGTCTCCACATCTCCCTTATTCTTCAAGATCAGTACCAGCACACCCCTTCTCCATTCCTCAGGCATCTTCTCACCTTCCAGAATCTTGTTAAAAACTCCACTGCATCTCTCCTAAACATCTCCATGCTTCTACTGGTATGTCATCTGGTCCAAAGGACTTTCCATTCTTCATCCTCTTAATCACTGCTCTAATTTCCTCCTTACATGGTCTGCTAGTACGTCTGGTGACATCTGAAGGTTACCGTTTTTCTCACGCTGATATTGAAACTAGAACATTTGAGAAACAATCCAATCAACAATCCATCCAATCCATATGCTTTGAAAAGGTACTGTCATTGTAAACTTCCATTGTGTTCATTCAGCTACAAGATCAAACTGATGTTGGAGGAGTTTGAGTTTCAGGTGTTCCTTAGGGCCACCTGATATCTTTAGCACAAACATTCACAGCAAAAGTCATATTTCGATGGAGCGCTGGGGAACATGGTTTGTTTAAATAGCTCTATTTTCCACAGACACGCTATGTGGTTCCATGGTGTAATGGTTAGCACTCTGGACTCTGAATCCAGCGATCCGAGTTCAAATCTCGGTGGAACCTGACTTTTTTTTACATTTATATTCTTTTTATAGATTTACTCCTTTAAAAATCTAATTACATATGCATACTATCATGATTTGAAAATATCCTGTAAAAACCCGCCTCAAATAAAATTCACTTCCGATTTATCCAGAACCGTCATGAAAACCGGATTAAGCCTGAGACCCGAACCCCGGCTCTGTAGTCTCGTTTAAATCTCGCGAGAGTTGGAGTTTCCTCGAACAAACATGGCGGCCGCGATGGACGTCGACACCCCGAGCGGGACGAACAGCGGGGCCAGTAAGAAGCGATTTGAAGTGAAAAAGGTGATTTCTGACCTCAAATCTAAAGAAACTGATCGGAATCCCGTATTTTATGGTATTAATTGAAGCTCGCGGGTTTGTGTTCAGGTCAATGTGAGAGCGTTTCCTGGTGTGTCTCGGTAGCTAATGCTAATGCTAATGCTACACTGAGGAGATGATTAGGCACAATACATCTCACCATGTTCTCACTAAGATTAGAAAAATAGACCAATTTACTCCAGTTGCACTCAGTTATTTTACTTTTATTCATTATAGTGTTGTTTTTAAGATTTTCTTTTAATTTATAAGATGCTAATCCCAGATGTGATCACACCACAGGTTTAGACATATATATATATATATATGTGTGTATATGTGTATGTGTATATATGTGTGTGTGTATGTGTATATATAGATATATAGATATAAAAATATTACGGCTGTAACGGTACACAATTTTTTAAATTCTTGGTTCGGTTCAATTTCAGTTACGGTGAAGAAAAGCAAAACAAAATTGCTTCTTTTATTATTATTATTATTATTATTATTATTATTAACATTTCTGAGCATCTATACAACAAGAGAGACTGCCTGCTTGGTTTAAGTTAAATAAAATGTAATAAGTAATACACTTGTTTTTTTATTATATTGATTAATTTGAGTCATTTATTAAATTGGCACAAGTTAAATTGATTGAATAAATAGATTTTGTGTCTTTTTACATTTAATGTTTAATTTTCTAAAGTTATGTTCTACGTATTTCGGCATGCGTGTTGACAAATGAATTTAAGAGACGCACAAGATATTTATTTATCCTTTAAATTTATTCGGATCGCCAGACTGCAGTAAAACCTTTGGAACTGATGTGCAGAACAAACTGAGTTTTCACATATTTGCGGTACGAATTGTGTTTCCGGTACGGATCAAGTAGTGACCGTGACCAAACCCTTTCCATCTATAATGACAAAAAAGAGGTGTCTTCTAAAATCTAAGGTGTTCTCCTCTAAGAAGAAACGAAAAGTGGCGTGGTGTTTTGCCTCTAACCCGAATCTCTGGCTGTGTTGCAGTGGAATGCTGTAGCTCTGTGGGCCTGGGACATCGTGGTGGACAACTGCGCCATCTGCAGGAACCACATCATGGACCTGTGTGAGTGTTTCCTCAGAAATCTTCCTTGTGTTGAGGACGCGTGCGGTCAATCCCACAAACACCACATACACACACACACACCGACCCATCACCTTCACATTACGTACGATTGAGTTATTCTGTGAGGCGTTTGGTCTTTCTCGCCTGAAAATGGTCTTTGGTGCTTAAAATTCCAATGGAATGCTTGTTTTTTTGGGGGGGTCTGGAATTATAAGTGAAATCCAGGTAGAGGAGAAGATGAAGGTATTAACAGCCGTCTTCAGTGATCTGATCACCAGTGGAAACCTGGTGTTCTGCTTGACCCTCTGGTGATCGCTCATGATAGGATGTAATGTCATCTTTTCTGCAGGAAGGCGTTTAATACATCCGTCTTGGAATTCTGGAAGCACGTTGTGTCATCAGCATCTTTTACAAACATGTAATCCATTAATGAAAATTACAAAACGTACTTTGCTTTCATTCATCCAAACATCTGGAAAATGTCTACACATCAGTACAGCACAGAATGGAGAGGAAAAAAACTATTAGATGGAAATGTCTTGTTGATGTGAGAGAGAAACGGGATGGTGGGAAAAATAACGGCCAGACTCACCAGGTTCAAGCTACCAGGAAGAATCTAGTGCCTCCTGTAGTCACTCTTTACAACCGTGCTGAGCAGAAAAACATCTCTGCATGCACAGAACATACAAATCTTAAGGTGGATGAGCTCCCAAAGCAGGGGGTGACCTCGGGTTCTGTTTCTGTCAGCCAAGAACAGGAGTCTGACTCGCAGCTTCAGTGCCTGTTTGACGTTTTTTGTATGTTTTCAGGTATTGAATGTCAGGCCAACCAGGCTTCTGCCACATCAGAGGAGTGCACAGTGGCCTGGGGAGTCTGTAATGTAAGACACACACACACATCTGGAGTTCTCCAGCTGTTCACTGCATTATATTTCAGTGTTAAAACAAGATGCATCAGTGTATAAATGGTGGGGTGTGTGTGTGTGTACGCGCAGCATGCATTTCATTTCCACTGCATCTCTCGCTGGCTGAAGACGAGGCAGGTGTGTCCTCTGGATAACAGGGAGTGGGAGTTCCAGAAGTGAGTGACCTCTCTAATTTTTCTCTTTCACACAGTGTACACTTTATATAGTGTGTGTGTGTGTGTGTATAATATATATGTGCTCTGATTTCAGGTACGGACACTGAACACCGAGGGTTCACAACACGCTTTCATTTTTACTGTTTTTTTGTTCTGCAGTTTGTGCTTTTGAAATGTAATGGATCATTAAAATAAGTAACAGACTGTGTGTGTGTGTTGGGGGTAAAACACAGATTTGAGTGGAGGGTAAAATAAAGCAGTGTTGAAGCAGTTACCAGTCTGAACATTAGCATCCTGTAGGAGTTTTATTCCTATTATACCATAATTACAATATTTCTTTATTAGTAGCATTTTTTTTTTTTTTTTAAGATTTACTTCTAGTTGGTTGGGCAGTTGGTCTGATTTACGATTTCTCATCTCTACTTACTGCGTTATTGTTTCTGCAGTAACTCGTTTAACAGCAACTATTACATCAGTTTGTTGAAGTTGTGTTTGTAATTGTTGATGGAGGAATATCGAGTTCTGGTGTTACAGGAAAATAATCAGATCAGTGGTTGGGTGTTTTACTGTAACACAGTTTATTACTTTACTTAACAATAATAAATAAATCTTCACTCCAATCAATCTAAGACTCCACTGTGATTGTTTTTACTACACAAAAAAAAAATCACTCGGACAGCAACTCTGCAACAACCGAAACCTTTATTGACTGAAATAATCCTTCAGAGCCATTTGAGATAGAAATACTCCTGAATCAGGGGACAAAAAAACAACAGTGAATTTATTCTCCCTGTGTGACAGAACAGGTCAGAAAATAAAGAACGAGCCTGAAAAACGTGAGAGAACCTGACCGGATGGAACCTCAGCGTGAACATCTCGTCAGTGCGGCTTGAATGAAGTGCAGTGAGAGGGTCCGGGACAGAGGGATTCAGGGATACAGTCAGGGGGAGAAGAAAAGAAATGCAAGGCAGTGATTTAGACCTTCTCTGTTCCACTCTCCTGTGATTCAGGAAGCGTTCGAGACCACATCCACCCCCCCCCTTTTATTTTTATGGTAATAGATTGGACTGATTAGCCGTTCCCTGCCCCTTGTTTTTGTCCCGGTGGTGTTCTAGTAGCCCTGAAACCTAGTGTACGAGTATCTACACATTTCTCTCCCCTCGATCTGGTCAGCAGAGGAGGAAACGGATCATGTAAGCGAGAAAGAGATTGTTATAGAGAGTAAGTGCTATGGCAGAGTGTCGACCTCGTCACTAAACACGCTCCGGTCGGCCACCTAGGCCTGAGGCCCGCTGAACTTGGAGCTCAGTTTGTTGATGAGGGCCATGATCTTCGGGTTGGACTGGTACTTGGAGATGTTTGCTGGGTTCTGAGCCACGTCCTGGAAGGCTGCCATCACTTCAGGGTCCTACAGACACACACAAGGTAAAAAAAAGACAGATTAAAGACCGTTCCCTGTGACGACTCAGCTGGGGGCACCTTTGTAGTGAAGCTCGTTCATGAACGATTCATTCTTTAAAATAGGATTAACGTGACTCAAGAACGAGTCGTCTCCAAGAGCGATTCACTCATTTTCTACTGAGCAAAGCAGCGCTAAATCTCTAAACAGACACTGAGAAGGTGATCAAAGGAACGAAATAAACCAAATAACTAAAAAATAAAATTTGATGAACCAGGTTTAAAGAGTCACTAAAATGGTCCGATCTTCCCATTTCTGATCTCCATGATGGGGAGCTCAGGGTCTGCTCCAACAAAAATCTTTACACATTTACCCAGATCATCTCCTTTCTACAGCTGAGGGGTTCATAACCGAGGCAGTTTGATGGTGCCGGCATGTCCACTTGGGACTATCTGATCAGAAGTCCAACCCAAACATCTTACCCGCTGAACTACCACTTCCCGATCACGCAATCCGATATATAAATAGTGAACTGTTTGTCTCCTGGTCAATCACCTATTTGTTCCATTGTTGAGGAAAGTGTCAGGGAGGTTCCTCCTCACCACCACCACCACCTTCATCACTTCTTTCTCAACACAGGGATAAACTTATATCTTAGAGTTACAATAAATATTAGACTAAAAGTTCTTTAGTTACACTACATGGATTTAAATGTGCTTCTTTTCCACGTCTCCACTTTGTTATAACGTCCACTCTTCTAAAATGTTGTTCCACTAGATTTTATGGAGTGTTCTGCTCACTCAGCTACAAGAGGTGAGATGAGGAGGTTCCTGGGCTGCAGTCAGCATTTATATTCATGCCAAAGGTGTTCTGCAGCTCTATAGCAGGAGATCTTCATGGAGCTAGCTTTGTGCACAAATGTAATGCTGGAACAGGTTTTGGTTCTCCTTGTTCATGCTCCTGCATCCAAAGACGTCCTACACAACTGTGTGCCTTTAAGATGGTTGGAGAAAACAACGAATCAGGTGTTTCAATACTTTTGGAGGGCTCAATCCCACTGAGGCTATGACCAACCTCTGTTCTGAGAACCAAATGGTGATGAAGTAGGTGAGAAAATGGTTCCTCACCTTCATGGCCATGAGCACCTCGGGGTCGTTAAAGAGCTCCTGCAGGCCTGGCATTCCGAACGGAGATCCGCCTGGAAAACCTCCGGCACCTACAGGAGACACACACACAGTAACATTAACACTTAGTATTCAGACATGCGCGCGCGCACACACACACACACACACACACACACACACACGAGTTTATTATTACCTGGGAATCCTGGGAAACCTCCTTGTGCTCCTTGTGCTCCTTCTCCTGCCTGCTGCCTGGCTTCCTGCTCCTACACACACACACACAGGTTAGCGATACACTCTGTTCACTTTTGTATGAAGTCTGAACACCCCTCTGTCTCACCCTCTGTGCTCTCTCGTGCTCCTCCCTGGCTTTCTTCACTCGTTCCTGTCTTTCTCTGATCTCTCTCTCCTCTCGTTTACGCTCATATTTACGCCGGTGCTCCTGGATCTTATGGGCCTGTGAACACACACACACACACACACACACAATATATTAAAAGGCAGATACTAAAAACTGGGGCATACTGAAGAGTGTGTGTGTGTGTGTGTGTGTGTGTGT
>JAAIIK010006750.1:0-19749 GCA_014706435.1 Silurus glanis | reverse complement strand
ATATATATATATATATATAATATAGAAGATTTGAGATATATATATATATAATCTTCTGTCTCTAATAGATACAAATGCTAAACCAAACCTCACATATGATGATCTTCCATACTGTTAACACACTCCTTGTCATTTCACTCATTTAAAATAATTAACCAATAAACATCAAACTGAAACTATCAAAAAGCATTTGTGCATTTAATACAAACTATTGCACAGTGTTGTTGTATGTTTTCTTATCTGCAAGGCTTCAATTCATATTTAAGTTTATATTTATTTACTTATTCAAATAAATGATCCTTTCAATAATATTAAGCCATTTACAGGACATTTGTTAAGTTTCTGTTGTTCTTGTCATGTTTATGTGCTGTAATGTAATCATATGAGATTTCTTTTAATTTCTAGTTTCCAGTTCTGTTTCCTTTGTCCAACGGAGCTGAAATATTGGCAAATGGACATAGGTGGATTTCATCTATAGAGAAAAATTACAATTAGTTGTTATGCAATATTCTATTTATAGTGTATAATATATTTCACAGTGACCATACTTATGTAAATGTGATATTTCATTTTTTCCTTTTTCATACTTTTGCAAACATTTCTAGAATTCTGTTTACACTTGTCATTATGGGGTTCTGTGTGTAGATTAATAAGAAAAAAAAGAATTTGAATGATTGTAGTATCTCTAATTTACCAGACACTACTGGAATTTCAAAAGGGATCAGGTTCAGTGATTAGCAAAGTAGAGCTTTTTGGCAATAAATACATATGAAAGGTGGTTTAGTGCACACAGAGAAGTAGTCATAAGGTAAATTATCATATACAGTCATGAGAAAAAGAAATAACAATCTCTTTGAATTATATTTATATTTAGCAGTTCGCTGTTCTGGAGCATTTAAGTGTGCATTAACAAAAATGCAGGAAGAAAAGACTTCAATAAAGATCTCAAAGAAACAATTGTTGCTGCCCAGCAATTTGGAAAAGGTTATATGCCCATTTCCAAATAAATAAAAGCTCATCATTATACAGTGAGAATTATACAGTAAAGATTTTTACAAGTGGAAAAAAAACTGAAAACAGGTGCCAATCTGCCCAGGAGTGGAAGCCCCAGCAAATTCACCCCAAGGGTCAGACCATACAATGCTCAGAAAAAGTGCAAAAACCCAAAAGTTACATCTAAAACTCTTCTAGCCTCAGTTAACTTCTAAATGTGAAAGTTCATGACAGTCCAAATAGAAAAAGCCTGAACAATTATTAACGTTTTTTTGGAAGGGTTGGCAGGAGAAAGTTTTTTCTCTCTACAAAGGACATAGCAGCTGAACAAACTACACGACTGAAGGAACAATGCCAAAGATTTCTAGAGTCAAATGTTAGTTTGTTCGTCCTAAAACCTTAATTAGATCAAGCATCAGGACAGTTAACTCTAGCACACCAGCCAATCTACAACATAATAGATGTAAAAGAACAGAAGCAAAGCATTACAACGGCTCAGTCAATATTCAGACGTCAATCTGACCAAGATGCTGTGGCAGGACCTTAAGTGAGCTGAACATAAACTAATGCCTGCAAACCTCAATGAACTGAAGCAACATTTTAAAGAAGAGCCAAAAATACAAATTGTGAACCAAAATAATGTGATAGACTTATAAAGTCATACAGAACAAAATTACTTTAAGGTATTGCTGCTGAAAATGGTTTTAGTTTCCATTTCGGCTTGATTTTTGTACAAACAAATTATGACACGGTGGTATAAGCCATAAAAAAATCTTTCAATCACACACCTGTTGAAGAACTTCATCCCTCACGGTTGGGTTCTGGAGATCTTCACTGCTTTTAAACCTTAATTTCAGAAATGCCCTCCTAGTAACAGGCGCCACTAAAAAAGTAAACAATGTTTGTGAAAGTTATGTTTGTAAACAGCTGTTGTGAAACTTATTTTGACCAAAAATGACTGAGTTTGTGAATTGATTATAAAGTGTAACCTAGAACCCCAAAGACTTCCACTTCACAGAGCACAAGATGGCGGTAAAGATTTGGAATGACGACGTTTACATAACGACCCAACATATTGCAGGTGTAATTTACAGGAGCATCAGAAGTAATGCTAGAGATAACACCACATCTGCAGAAGACAAAAAAAGAATATGAAAGATTTATATATATATATATGAATATATATATGAAGTTTATATGATATATATATGAAGTTTATATGAGTTTGGATACACCTCCTTTAGAGATTTTTTTTTTAATTGTAAATGAATACTGAAGACATCCAAATTGTAAAAGATCATTTATGGAATTATGTAGTTAACAAACGCTAAAATGTTAATTTACCCAGGAAAAGTTTAATATTTTTTGTTCTTCAAAGTAGCCATCATTTGCTTTGATGAGAGCTTTGCACACTCTTGGTATTCTCTCAGTCAGATTAATGAGGTAGTCACCTGAAATGATTATCCAATAATCTTGAGGTTTTTCCACAGGTGTTGAATGCTTGTTAGCTGCTTTTTCTCCTATCTCTGGTTCAACTCATCCCAAACCAACTCAATTGGATTAAGATTGGGTGATTGTGGAGGCCAGGCCATTTAATACGCCACTCCATCACCCTCCTTCTTGAACAAATGGCCCTTACATAACAGAGGTGTGCTTGTGGTCATTGTTCTTTTAAAAAACAAATTATGGCCCCACTAAGTGCAAACCAGATGGGATGGCATGTCACTGCAAAATGCTGTGGTAGTTATTCTGGTAAAATGTGCCCTTAATTTTGAATGAATAACCAACGGTGTGAACAGCAAAACACACCAACACACCACCTCCTGAGTAGGAACTTATCATTCAGGAACCGTCCATTCACCCTTTATGTCAGCAACATGTGTAGCGAACTTGTGCAGACGATCTATTTTAAGCTGTATTTTAGCAACAGCGCCCTCTATGGTCACAACATACGATGGTCACAGAATCTAGTGTAACACCGGCAGTGTGTTTCACATATTCTGTGTTGTATTCTGCATTTTTAATTAATACATAATTTCACGTGTTCTATTATAGTGTACCGTCAGTATTAATGTACAAAGGTGAAAAAGTAAGAAAAAAAATGTAATCTGTTACTATATCCCTGCATATTTATAGAAATAACATATTAAAATAAGTACATACATACAGTGCCCAGATTAAATAAGTTGAAAAAGTGTGGAATTAAATGTTTGCTATAATGCATTAGGAAAGTATAAAATAATGAAAAGTATACAAGACTGAAAAAAGAATCAACACTAAACTCATGAGTGACTTCATTTAAATTTTAAAGCATTGATTTCTATCATTTAAAATCATTCTAATACATTAACATATAACTTATAAAGTTATATATACACTGGGGGAAATAATTATTTGATCCCTTTACAAAGAAATGAACAATCTAGATTTTTTATAGTAGGATCTTTTTAACAGAGACAAAACAATAATCCAGAAAAACACATTAAAGAAAGATTAGAAATGAATTTGTATTTGATCAAGTAAAATAAATATTTGATCTCGTACCAACCAGCAAAAAGTCTGACTCCCATGGATCCAAATTAATCCTGTCCCTTTAGGAAATAACTTCCAATATGGACTTATTATGTGTACAAAAAAAACTCCTGTCACAAAATTATTCTCTTCCATTCAAACCTCTCTACCACCATGGAAAAGACCAAAGAGCTGTCAAAGGATGTCAGAGACAAGATTGTAGACCTGCACAAGGCTGGAATGGGCTACAAGACTATTAGATTATTGCTTTGGCTGTATGTTTTTGGTCATTGTCATGCTGGAAGACCCATCCATGACCCATGTTCAGTGATCTGGGTAAGGCCAAGAGGTTCTCACCCAAGATTCTACAGTGCAAAGCCCTGTTCATGTGGTAAATTTTTCCTGTACCCTTAGCAGAGAAACAGCCCCAAAGCAGGACGTTTCCTGCTCCATTTTTGACAGTGGGGATGGTGTTCTTGGGGTCATTTTCTGCATTTCTTTGCCTCCAAACACTGCGAGTCAAGTTGATGCAAGAGAGCTTAATTTTGGTCTCATCTGACCACATTTCCAAGCATTCACTGAATCATTCAGGTGTTCATTGGCAAACTTCAGACAGGCCTGTTCATGTGCATTCTTGACCTCAGTGTGTTACAAAGGTTTTCTTGGTGACTGTAGTCTCAGCTCCCTTGAGATCATTAACAAGCTTTTTCCTGTGTAATTCAGGGCTGATCCCTCACCTTATATAGAAACACCCCATGAGGTGGGATTTGCATGGAGCTCCAGAGCAAGGGCAACTTATCTTGTATTTCTTTTATTTTCTAATTTTCGTGCCAACAGTGGTTTCTTTCTCACCAAGCTTCTTGCTGATGGTCCTGTAGCCCATTCCAGCCTTGTGCAGGTCTACAATCTTGTCCCTGATGTCTTTGACAGCTCTTTGTTCTTGCCCATGGTGGTGGAGAGATTTGAATAGAAGAGGTTGCTTCTGTAACAGGTGTTGGTACGGGATCAAATGCGTATTTCATTTGAGCAAATACAAATTAATATACAACCTTTTTTTTCTGGATTTCTCTTTTAATATTCTGTACTATAGAAATTCTAGACTGTTCATTTCTTTGTAAAGGGAAAAAATCATCAGGGGATCAAATAATTATTTCCTCCACTGTATATATATATATATATATATATAAAATGTAGTAAGAAAAATTCACCTGGGGTTATTGTTGCCATTGTTGACTATGGAGCTGCCAATGCAAATCACAGCACCAATTATCTCTTGTGTACAGCAGTCACTTCTGCCAGTGATGATTACATTGCTAATGTTATAAATTCCCAACAAATCCACCCTCCACCATGGGTTATACTGAGCATTTGTTGCAGAACAATGGTAGGAATACAAGTTAGTTTCTTTGCTGCCATCAATAACAGAGTAAGGATTGAAATTGATTTTGTAAAATGAAGACTGTGCTGCTCTTCCATTTAAGGCGACATTGACTGGAGAGGAGAAGAGAACATATTTACTTAAATAATTAAAACATACACAGTGGGGTCCAAATGTTTGACTTCACTATTTAAAAACTGCTTCTATCTTTTTTTTTTTTTTTTCATACAACTATATTCATTGAAAAAATTAAAGTAGTGTCTAAAACATATCTTTTTCTAAACAATTATTCGGTATGTCCACATTTTCTTTAATAACAATGTGCACCCAAGCTGGCATAGACAAAATCTTTTAGAGTAAGCTCTTTGGTGTCTTGCCTGAACATATGCTTAAGTGGAATTACACATGAGGAAAATCTGACCTTATGTACAAGAGGTTAAGATGGAAAATATAGAAAATTCACTTGACAAGCAACAGTTTTGCTAGAAACAGAATTGTAAATATTATTTATTCACCATATTTACCATATTCACCATATTTTCTTTGTTTTAATATATTTTAACATTCAAAATCCTTTTGATTTTTTAATGATTTAAACTAAAAAAAATATTCTGAATTACTAGGTGCTCTCAGACTATAGATCCCAGTGTATACTCTATACTCTGTGTGTGTGTTTGTGTGTGTGTGTCTGTGTGCGCGCGCGCATGCTCTTACCTTGCTGATGTGTGAGTATCCACTGCAATGAGAACATACATATCCCTGTGCAAAAATATATGAGCTAAATATATATAGAAATAGGACTGACATCATAGGAATAACATTTAAGTTCAGTTAAAATTTTTTTTTTTAAATTATTATAACATTTTACAAGATAAATCATTCTTGGATTATATATACATTGAACACTTGTTTACCTAAAGTAAGCAACATGGTTCTTTGTGAATTCTCCATTTTCTATTCAAATAGAAAGAAACCAAACTTAGATTATTTATGCAATAATACTCAAGTGAGGTAAAGAAAATTCGCATACAATTTAAGAAATTGCTTTATATAGCAAATATACTGTATAATATGTTCATTTAAATAAAGACCCAGATAAGCGAGATTACTAAACTTACCTTACCATAGATCAGATCGTCACCTTTTTGACAATTGTAAACTCTAAGGTGTCCATTTAAGGTTTTGGTAAATTATTTTCGAATTTGTTTAAAAGGCAAATGCATATTGCGTGTTTCAAATGCAAATAGGTTAATCTAAGATGACAGTCTGTAACAAAAGTGAAAAAGATATTAAGCAAAAGGTTTACATTTATAGAAATACATAATACAAGGAAAGGCTTTGTCCGATTTATTTTTATATATATTTAATTCTCATTTAGAAAACAAAAAAATATAGAAAATAATGGAAATGTATGTACGAAAAATAATTGGTTCCAACAGCAGCATTCGGTTTTAAAACAACAAATCTTGAAAGATGTATTACATTATAAGGGTCGAATCATCTTAACATTAAAGAAAACAATGGAAAGATTGAGTGGGACATTAAGGTCTAACTCTAGCAGGCTTTATCCAGAATGACAATGGATTCATGAATCAATTTATGAAAACTGTTCTGCAAATGTGTTGTGCAAAAGCAAAAAATTACAGTACAGTATCAGTCTGAAATATACAGTATCAGAAATTGGACAAATATTGATAACATTTAAACTAGATCTATCAACATGTGCAGATGTTGGGTAAAATGCTCTTTAAAAAGTTAATTAGACAACAGTATAATATTCATGCAGGATATTATTCATGTGTCAGTAATATTCATTAGCACAAGAAAACAATACATTGCAATTTTTTTTTTTATGTTTACATTTTTTTTAACTAGCTTTTGCTTTAACACTGTGTAAAGTGCCTGAATCCAGTTCCAAAGGTTCTGTCTTTCTTTACAAATTTGTTTATGGAAATAACAGTATTTTGCATGAATTTTGCATTAGGCTATTCAAAGCTCCTCCAGTACCATATCTTAAATGTGTTTGCAGGATATAGTGAAAAAAAAACTAAGCTCATTCATGTTGTAGCAGCACAATACATCAAACATGCAGATAAAGATAAGAACATCAGTTATGATTTACATCACTAATCAGAATGGTGATAAATGTAATTTCAGTAATGTTGATATGGTGTCTGGTGCTATATGTGCTGGTTTTAGAATATTCTTTTAGTAAAAACTTTACTAACCAACGGTTTATGGTTTACTTTATTGAGAAAAGCATTAGCCAGACTTTATCGACTTAACAAAAAGGCTGTGGTAGTGATCATTCTTTACAACGGTGGTAAGAAGAAATGTATCTTAAAACATTCAATGTGTCAAAACAAATGACAACAAGCAAATTCGCTTCAAATCCTGACTGACAGCCAGGAACAGACGTTTATGGTGTACATGAACTCACTGAAACTGGAAAAACATGGCCTGATTCAAATCATTTTATTTCGATAATGAAATGTAGATACTAGGGTGGAAAATGTTAACACCATAACATTTTCAAGGACCTTTGCAGGGGAATCCATCCCATGCAAAAGCGCTGTTTTGAAAGCATATTATTAGTATGGTGTTCTTAATAATGTTGCCAGTAAACCTATTTAGATAAGCTAATATCAGATACTTTAGGTGCTTTGAGCAAACACAAAATATGTGCAAAATACTTTTACAGTGTGTGTGTGTGTGTGTGTGTCTGTGTGTGTGTGTGTGAAAGAGAGAGAGAGGCTGTCACTTGACACACCCTCTTTGCCACATTTATTTTTTCAAAAAAAAAAAAAACTTTAAGGTTAAGAAGACTTTATGCAGTAAGGCTATAGTAAATACTGTTAATTTTATCAGTGTGGTTATTATTGCTTGTTTTACCAAGTAGTATGTATCTTCTTCACTGCATTACTGCCAAATATATATTATGGTGTACAGTATGTGCGTGATTGTTTCATAATTTCCTGAAAGAAGAAAGTCAGAAAAGTAAAAGATGATGTATGGATGCAGAGGTGTAACAGTACACAAAATTCACGGTTTATTACGTACCTTGGATTTAAGTCACGGAATAGTTTCATTTCGGTACAGTTAGGGGGGAGGAAATGCAAAACATAAAATTGCTTGTAATTTTTTATTAATACAGTTTATTATTATTAACATTAGTGATCATCAACAGTTAACATTTTTAAAACAATTTTAAATAAAATGCCTACTTGGTTAAATAAAATATAAAATAATATTTTATAATATTTAAAAAAAAACATATACAAATGTGTGTTTTACAGTAAATAATAAATTTTCTGGATATATGTTATACTTAACTGTTTTCAGGATACTTTAACAAATACTTTTAAGAGAAATTCTTGAAGCTGTACATAAAACGGTAAAGAATCCATACTGCTAGCGTTAGTGATGACCAGGTGGCGATTTTATGCATGTGCAAAACAACACACTACAAATCTTATTTCCAGTACAGAGTGAGTAGCCAAAGTGACACTGTGCTAACTCTAGTTTTTTTTTATTATATCCATAACATTGTTGTGTACCTATGTTTTAATTTTCAGTTCTCTGCTGTCTCTGACTCTCTGCTATCCTATCGTAGGTGGAGCCCCCTGTCAATCAGAATTAAATGGCTCAGAAAGGGACCAATTTAGAGCAGGAACCTGACTATATGGGGTGACGCTGAGTTTAAAGGCAGCACCCTGAAGCCCTTGTGTCAGGAGTCTGTTAGAAGCCTGTTTGTTGGCCTTGGTGACATTTTCTGTCAAATACTAGCTCACTTGGTTTAAAAACAGGTAAGACTGTGTGTGTAACAGAAAGAAAAGGGATTTATTTTGAATGGTGCCGTCATCAGCGGGCGACGTCGCGTAAACAGGAAGCTACAAATGGCTGCGAGATGGACAAGACGCTAGCTTCTGCTCGTTCAGGTAAGCGCTGTTTCGCTGTGTTTTTCTGATCAAGTGATGGCTGGCAGACAGAATTACCGTAAGTGCGTTCATCCGTGTCCGCGTTTCATTACCGGTAAGGATTCGCATGATCGGTGTGTTGTTTGCCTGGGAGTGGAGCATGCACAATCGGCTCTCTAGGGAGTTGATTGCTCGCATTGTAGCCGCATGGCTATGCGCACGCTTCGCTCCCGGAGAGCGCTCTTTGAGAAGAGCTCTCTCCCTCGTGGCTCCGGTCCCGCTCTCGCCGAGGCACGCCGGCGCTCGTGGGGTTCGCAGGCCGATTTAGCAGCGGGGCTGGAGTCGGATGAGTCCGCTTCAGCTTCGGCTGCTGAATCGAGCTCATGCTCTCTCGGAGAAGCAGGCCCGATGGCTGCTTCTTCTCCCGGTGCAGGCAGCGCGGCATTACATGCCTCTCCTTCCGAGGAGGGAGAGCTGATGGATGCTAGCGAGCCCGTGGATTCCTCACAGCCTGTGCTGTATGAGGAACTCCTCGAGGTCGTGACGCGAGCCGTAGCTAAGCTGGATCTAGCTTGGCCGGTGGAGCAGCAGATACAGCGCGCACCCAGTAAGCTGGATGAGCGTTTTCTGCGTCCTGTGTCACTTCCTCGGCGCCGGGGCCTGCCGTTTTTTCCCGATCTGCACACCGAGGTGTCCAGATCCTGGGAAACCCTGTACTCAGCGCGTACTTCTTCCCGCCACTCCTTGCTCTACGCGAATGTGGTTGGGGCTAAGGCGTGCGGTTACGGGGCGATGCCGTGTGTTGAAGAGACGCTAGCCAGCTATCTCTCTCCTAGCGTAGCATCGTCACTGAAGGCTCCGGTGTTCCCTACGAAGCCGCTACGTGCTACATCGGCTTTGGTAGGGAAGGCTTACGCGGCAGCAGGTCAGGCTGCGGGTTGTCTCCACACCATGGGTGTGTTACAGGCATACCAGGCTGACCTGCTACGTGATTTGGATGAGGGACTTAGCTCCGGGGCCGCTGATATTAAGGAGTTGCGTCGCGCTGCCGACTTAACCCTTCGGGCCACGAAACACACGGCGCGGGCTGTTGGTCGGTCCATGGCGGCCCTGGTGGCCACAGAGAGGCATCTGTGGCTCACCTTGTCTGACCTCCCAGACAAGGATCGAGCTGTGCTCTTAAACGCACCGATGGCTCCTCCTGGCCTGTTTGGCGACGCTGTGACGGCGGTCGTGAACAGGTTTCAGGAGTCTAAAAAGCAGTCGGCTGCGTTTCAGCAGTACCTCCCTCGCCGATCTCGTGGGGCTGGTCGGCGGCAGCCCCAGCCTGGTCCTTCAGGGCACCGCGAAGCCCAGAAACAGAGAATCGCTCTAGGCCCAAAAAGGAGCAGGATGAGGGTCACCCTCACCTCCGACAAACGGGCTGTGGTGCGGAGATCCTGACGATCTACGGTCGGGGGGATGGTGTACACCTCACGCTACGGTGCCCGTCCCTCCACTGCACCACCAGGAGGGCGGGCTGTTGGCTCTGCCACAGGATGTGCTTCAGAGCACGGCCTCCCTCCAGCGGGCGTCTCCCTCCACTTCCGCCCAAAGTCTACGGTACGGACGGGGGAGACCCGCCGCCTCTCACGAGGTGTCATCAGCTGCAGGGCCCCGCCCCAGCTGCTCTGAGTGGGTCAGAGGCCAGCCCCGAGGGGCTGGTTCCCCTGAGGAACTTTCTGGCGGCTTGGGAGGGGCTGCCAGAAGTCTCCCGGTGGGTCCTGCGGACTTTACAGGGCGGTTCCGCGATTCAGTTCGCGTCCTCTCCTCCCCATTTCAACGGGATGTGTCCCACCCTGGTGCGCACACTCCTGGGGAAAGGGGCCATCGAGGTGGTTCCCCCCTCGGTTCAAGAGTCAGGCTTCTACAGCCCGTACTTCGTCGTTCCGAAGAAGGATGGCGGGTTGCTTCCCATTCTAGATCTTCGCTCCTTGAACCGCTCTCTCAGGAGGCTCAGGATCAGGATGCTCACCCTCAAGGGGGTCGTGACTCAGATCAGGTCCGGGGACTGGTTCGTCACTATAGATCTGAAGGACGCATACTTTCACATCTCCATCCTTCCTGCACATAGGAGGTTCCTGAGGTTTGCTTTCGGGGGCGTGGCATACCAATATCGGGTCCTCCCGTTCGGCCTGGCACTCTCGCCCCGCACCTTCACGAAATGCGTCGATGCAGCACTGACCCCGTTGCGGCTCCAGGTCATCCGCGTTTTGAATTACATTGACAATTGGTTGATCCTGGCTCATTCAGAGCATCAGGCGATTCGGCATCGAGATGTCGTCCTCGCCTGCATGAAGGTGCTCGGGTTTCGGCTAAACGCCAGCAAAAGCGTGCTTTCTCCAGCGCAGAGAACCACCTTTTTGGGCGTAGTGTGGGACGCGGCCAGGATGCAGGCACGGTTGTCTCCTGCTCGGGTCGAGGTCATCCTCGCCGCCGTTGGGAGAGTGCGGGAAGGCCAGCCACTCACTGTGAGGTAGTTTCAGAGGCTGCTGGGTCTCATGGCGGCAGCGTCCAGCATAGTTCCGCTCGGGCTCCTGCACATGAGGCCCCTCCAGTGGTGGCTCCGGGGCAAGGGGTTCTCCCTCAGGGGAAACCCGCATCGTACTATCAAGGTCTCACGGCGTGCCGTTCAAGCCTTGGATGTCTGAAAAGACCGTACGTTGGACCGGTGCTGGGGGCTCCGTGTCGTCGCGTGACGCTGACGACGGATGCTTCCCTCACGGGGTGGGGAGCGGTCATGAGTGGCCACTCCGCCCAAGGTCTGTGGAGCGGCCCACATCTCTCATGGCACATAAATTGCCTGGAGATGATGGCGGTGTTTTTGGGGTTAAAGCACTTCCTCCCGGACCTGAGAGATCGCCATGTATTGGTCCGGACGGACAATACTGCGGTGGTCTCTTACATCAACCACCAGGGGGGTCTCTGATCTCGCCCCTTGTACAAGCTAGCGCGAGCGGTCCTCTTGTGGTCTCGGGACAGGCTCCTATCTTTGAGGGCCATTTACATCCCGGGATGGTTGAATGTCAGAGCAGACGCCCTGTCGAGGCAGGGGCCGAGGCCTGGGGAATGGCGTCTCCACCCTGAGGTGGTGGAGCTCATATGGCGGAGGTTCTACAGAGCCCAGGTGGATCTTTTTGCGACACAGGAGACCTCGCACTGTCCCCTCTGGTTCTCTCTCTCGCCCCATTAGGGCTGGATGCCATGGTACAGTCGTGGCTGAGGCTACGCCTGTACGCCTTTCCCCCGATCGCTCTGCTCCCTGGAGTTCTGGAGAGAGTTCGCCGGGATGGAGTCCGTCTCCTCCTGGTAGCGCCTCGATGGCCAGGCAAGCCATGGTTTGCAGATCTGGTGTCCCTGCTCGAGGGCCCTCCGTGGGAAATTCCTCCCAGGAGGGATCTCCTCTCACAGGCGCGCGGAACCCTGGTTCACCCCCGCCCAGAGTTGTGGAGGCTGTGGCTGTGGCCCCTGAGGGGGCACAGTTCGTAGCGGCTGGTCTCTCTACCGAGGTAGTTGACACCCATCTCCACTCCAGAGCTCCCTCCACGAGGAGGTCATACGCCGCACGATGGCGACTGTTCACATCTTGGTGCGAGCACCATGGCCTGGAACCTGTTAACTGCCCGATCGGTTCGGTTCTGGAGTTCCTACAGGAACAGTTTGCTGCAGGGTTAACCCCTTCGACCCTGAAGGTTTACGTGTCCGCCATCGCGGCATATGGCACCCCGCCTGCGGGGCAGTCTCTGGGTAGGCACCCGCTGGTGACACGTTTCCTCCGCGGCACCCAGAGGCTGAGGCCTGGGATGCGACCCAGAGTGGCTGTCTGGGATCTGGCAGTTGTGCTGGCGGCTCTGTCTGAGCCCCCCTTCGAGCCATTAGCCGATGTGGCCCTTAGGTTTCTGTCTATTAAGACCACCTTCCTCTTGGTGATTTCCTCCCTGAAGAGGATCGGGGATCTGCAGGCTCTGTCTGTGGCCCCGTCTCGCCTGGAGTTTGCCCCTGGCATGGCCAGGGCATTTCTCTATCCAAAACCTGGGTACGTACCTAAGGTGCCTTCGGCTCCCTCACGTCCTGTCGTGTTGCAGGCATTCTGCCCTCCTCCGTTTACAGCCCCCGAACAGGAACGACAGCACCGGCTGTGTCCAGTGAGGAAGTCGGAGCAGCTGCTTGTCTGCTATGGCCCTAACAGGAAAGGTTTCCCGGCCAATAAGCAGACTTTGAGCAGATGGGTAGTGGATGCGATTGTGTCGGCTCATGAGTCCTCTGGCCTCCCCGCACCGCTCGGGGTCCGAGCTCACTCCACCCGGAGTGTGGCGGCCTCTACGGCCTGGTCCGCTGGAGTGTTACTCCAGGACATCTGTGACGCTGCGGGTTGGTCCACCCCGCTGACCTTTGTCAGGTTCTATGACCTTGACCTCAGAGCCACCCCGGGCTCCTCTGTCCTACGTGCTGGTGCCGAGGCCCTCACTCTCTAGGCAGGGTCTGGTTAGTGTGGCGTGATTGGACACTCGTTCCCATAGCGTTTTGATGCAGCTCGAGTTCCTGAAGGGGAACGTCTCTATAATAAACTAAATATGCATTTTAATAGAACAACTTGAAGATATTGTTTAGACTGTTTTATGATATCACACACACAACTTACAATTCTACTATACATGTTCTGTCACATCTTGCTGACCTTATATATCATATTGTAACTTTTTCCCTTTTTTAATACAATTTTAACAATGCAAACTACTGCAAACACTGCATTATATACACTGTTTGCAATGAAACTATGAACAATGACATAACACTGTATACTCAAAGCATCTCTTCTGTGTCTTAAGAACAATACAATATTTAAACAAAGTCTTTTGTTTAAATTGGCTGTTTGGCCAATTTTTCTGCAGACTCGGCTTTGCTGTTGCTTTGCGGGTATGCTGGAGATGATGTCACATGCCTGAATTCCCGAACTGTGCTGAACTGATTGAATTCCTGAGAGCTGTACTGTGGCTCATTATCAGAGATTACTGTGTCCCGTGTCGTGCAAAACGGGCCTTTAACTTGTGTATCAATTTGCTTGAGCTGGTATCAGGGAGACAATCAATTTCCCAGAAGTTGGAGAAATAGTTAACTGTGATGAGATATGCTCTGCTGTTAAATAAAAATAAAGCTGTTTCCACTTTTGCCCAAGGCCTCAAAGGAACGTCATGTGCACTTATTCTCCCTTTTTGCTGTCGTACATCCACAGTTCTGCATACAGCACATTTCCCGACGTATGCTCTAATAGCTGCACTCATTCCAGGCTGTTATACACAGTCTCTTGCTCTGCGTAAGCAGCTTTCAATGCCTAGGTGTGACACATGAATTTTATCCATGAACTCTGTTCTCAGCTTTGCTGGTATTAGAGCTTTTTCTCCTTTAAAAATCACTCCATCTTGCACACTGAGCTCTTTTCTTACTTACTCTTCTTTCAGCTGAGTTTTCTCCTCTAGCCATCCCTGAGCTATCACTTTCTGCAACATCTTAAATGTGTCATCCTTTAAAAATGATCTCTTCACTTTGTAAGCCTCACCAGTTTAACTGCAAGATCTACTTCTAGGTTAGTAGAACCATCCAACCATCAGTCTCCTTCAAATACATCAGCATACTCCCTATGCATGTCACTCTTGTCCCATGGTTCCTTTCCTTTGTGTCTATCTGTGGTAACAATATCATCAATTGCCATAATAATCTAATGTTGTATTCTTACCAGATCCATTGCTTGCATGGCCTTGTTTCCTAGAGTTTTTTCTTTCGTGGGTTTCTTATTTTTATTCTGCATTTTCCGACTGGTTTCAGGGTGCTTTTATTATTACACATGACCAGGATCTATTTAGTCTTTTCCATCACATTATCCGTGTGTAACAGCCGAATAGGATTTACGTTACAACTGGTGTAGTTGAAATCTTGAAAAGTCTTTCTCCTTTCAGCATGGTTGCAAACAGTTGTTTTTCCCGCTTGTCCTCCCTCTTTTGTGAACTAAGGCTTAGGATTTACTCAAACAGTTCCTCTTCCATTTCTGCTACACAGTGTATTTCTTTTCTCTTAGTCTCTTTTGTTTTGCATGTGGTTCAAAGTGGTTCAGCTTGCCACATTTTTGGCACTGCTTTCCATAAGCTGGGCAACTCTGTTTTTTTATGCTCATGATGTTTACACCTAGTTCCAGGAGTTTGCATGCACTTCCTCAGCTTTCTGTCCCTTAATGTTTATCATATTCTCTTTTGACAGTTCTGATGCTGTACATATCCTTACGCATTTCTTAATTGTCAGGTGCGACTCTCTTAAAAGACAATCCCTCACCTGTAAGTTCAGTACGCCACAAACAATTCTGTCTCTATTCAAAGAGTCTCTAGCCGATCCAAAATTACACGTGTCTGCCAGCACTTTCAAAACAGTACCGTATTTATCAATCATTTCGCTTGAGTTCTCATTTCTGGACAAAGTTTTTTTACTCCCATGCACGTTGCATTCTGGTCAAAATTCACTGGCGGCCTCAATCCGGATGCACCCTCCATTATCGGCACTCTTCTTCTTTAATTGCTTTCTCCATAGCAACTTAACTCAGTCTCTTTCACTTAAAAAAAAAAGGAATCTCAGGCACACAGCTTTTTCTTCCCTCTTCCCTCTTCCCAATGATGAAACAAACACATATAACTTACAGTTCTACCATACATACGATCATATATAACATATTGTAACATAGACTGAGATATATATATATATATATATATATATATATATATATATATATATATTGTATGACAAATTATGCTTATGCAATATTTCCAGGAAGATTACAGAACTGGATCATAGAATCTCTTGTCTAGTCTTGTCTGGGCTTGTGGAAGAAGATTGTGTTGCCTAATGCAGCAGGGCACCAATGGATGATTTGGCACTTATTAGGAGTAGTAAACTTTCTTTCGGCTTCTCCCATTAGGGGTCGCCACAGCGGATCATCCGTATGTTCGATTTGGCACATGTTTTTATGCTGGATGCGCTTCCTAATGTAACTCTCCCCATTGATCCGGGCTTGGGACCGGCACTAAGAGTGCACTGGCTTGTGAAACCCTAATGGCTGGGGTTGGTTCCCTGACCGGGGATCAAACCCGGGCCGCAGCGGCGAGAGCGCCGCATCCTAACCACTAGACCACCAGGGAACCTACTTATTAGGAGTAGTTTTTTCGTGCCCGGTTGTTTTCAGCGTGATGAATGATTCGCATTTCCTGTAGACAGTCCGAGTGAGCGGCAGGTCTAACGTCAGAGGAACCTCATCCATATTTATGATGTGGTGCGGCCCGATTCAGTGGGAGCGCACCCGATTTAATATAAAGAGTTTCATTGGTTCACCTGAACCTGTTCCGCAATTTCATTGGTCTAATGTTTTGGTGCTCAGTTTTTTGGCTTGAAGTTTGTGAAACCGTGAAAAACCCAGGAAAAATCCATAAATAAGCCGCTTCGTTGTTTAAGCCACGGGGTTCAAAGCGTGGGAAAAAAGTAGCGGCTTATAGTCCGGAAAATACGGTAACTTACTCAAATAATCTGGCTTCAGAGATCAGAGAATTTCAGAGATCTCTTGGTTGTTGTTGGTTGTCGATGTGCATGTGTGTGAAGTTCTGTTGTTTCATACTTTTGTTGGTATTGACACTAGACTGACAGTCTGTCACAGGAAGGTATGTGAACCCAAATGCATGTTTTTATTTTAGGATCCAAAAAATTAGACTATCAAAAATAAATACCAAAATCTGAGGAAAAATCTTATTCAAAGTCTCTCAGGAAAACCAAAAATCTGGTAACAGCCCACATAACATTAAAATGAACAAGCAAACAAACGGGGACAAAGGGGGCACTTAAATAAACTCAGACCTAACAAGATATATATTAAAATTTAGACACTAACGAAGGACTCTGAAACACTCTGGCGACATCTTGTGGGGAAAATAGTGAACAAAGTAAGAAAAGTCATAAAACCAGAAATCTAGACAGAAACCGTCTCCAGGTTCTGCATAGCACAGCATCACCGGCGGGGTGACATCACGACCAGGAAGCTATAAAAGCACATGGAGTGAAACCAGCGCCAGCTTCTGAAAAGGGAAGGAAGCGCTTCAGGGATTCCAGCAGTGTGGCATGGAGATGCAGCGTCTCCTTCCCTCGGGGAACTATGGTTACATACGTAAACTGGAGACGTTCCCCTTCAGGAACTCAAGCTGCGACAACAACGCTTTGGGAATGAGAGTCCAACCTGACCAACGCCAGACTGACCAATCCCTGCCTAGTGTGGATGGGCACAGCTGGGTCAAAGGACAGAGGGGCCAGGAGTGGCACTAAGGTCAAGGCTATAAAACCTGACAAAGGTCAGCAGGGTTGACCAGCCTGCAACGTTGCAGATGTCTTGGGAAAATCCAGAGGACAAAGCCTTAGAGACTGCCATACTCCGAGTCGAGTAAGCTCTGACCCTGAAAGGAGCAGATAGACCAGAGGACTCAAAGGATGAAATAGCAACCACGATCCATCTGCTGAGCGTCTGCTTGTTCGAAGGGAAACCTCTCCTCGGAGGGCCATAGCAGATGAACAGCTGCTCCGACTTCCTAAACAGTTCCATTCTGTGGACGTATATATATCCAGTGCTCGCAGTGGGTGCAGTCGGTTAAGCTTCTCCTGGTCTGGGGACTGAAAAGGTGGAAAGAAGAATGCCTGGAGCATTAAAGGTCATGGGATGACTGAGGGTACCTTGGGTACATACCCTGATTTAGGGTAGAGGAAGGCACTGCAGCCACTCATGACCGCCCCCCACCCCGTGAGGGATGCGTCCATCATAAGAGTTGAAGCGACATGGAACTTTCAGCACGGAGACAGGAACTTGGGATCTCTTCACAGATCCAAAGCACATAGGGCTTGCTGCGTGACCTGGATCGTGCGGAGTGAATTGCCTTTCTGGGTGAATCCACAGGACATGAGCCACCACTGAATGGGTCTCATGTGCAGGAGGCAAAGTGGAACCACATTGGACACTGCTGCCATCAGCACCAGCAGTCTCGGGAACTGCTTTACAGTGAGTGACTGGCTTTCTTTCACTCTTCTGGTGGCTGTTAGGATGGACGAGATTCGAACAGGAGACAACTGCGCCTGCATGAGGGTCGAATCCTACACTACGCCTAAGTAAGTGGTTCTCTGTAATGAAGAAAGCACACTCTTTTTGGCGTTCAGCCATAACCCCAACTCCTTCATATGAGCGAGAACGAATCTCGATGCCAGACCGCCAATTGCACCGATTGAGCCAATATCAACCAATCGTCGATATAATTTAGAATAACGGTACCCAACCTTTTTTGCGCCACGGACTGGTTTAATGTCAGACATGATTTTTACGGACCGCCCTTTAAGGTGTGGCGAATAAATACAACAAAATAAAATGATACGACCAGCATAAAAACTGGTATTTTCTAAATATAATAATAATCGTGAATCCACTGTGTTGTTTTTTGTTCATTTTGCTAGTTTGAGGGTTTCAATTTAGCGGTACTGTATTATGTGTTAGCGGCCGGAGCCCCTTTAAGAAGGTAGAGGGTGTAGGTAAGACACCCGAGGCATCATGACCTGCATCAAGAGTGAGTCATAGACCACTGATTTAGAACATGACACCCTGAAGCCCAAGAGGTATCATGGCCGCTTCCACACACTTTGTTAAGTTGGTGCGGGGTGAGAGAGCAAGACCAAACGGAAGGACCCAATATTGGTAAGCTTTGGCCCCGAAAGCGAACATCAGGAACTTCCTGTGAGATGGAAGGATGGATAAATGAAAGTACGCATCCTTCAGATCTATTGTGACAAACCAGTCCTCGGACCTGATTTAAAACATGACCTGGTTCAGGGTCAGCATCCTGAACCTGAGTCTTAAAAGTAAGCAGTTCAGCTGACGTAGATCCAAAATAGGACTCAACCCTCCGTCCTTCTTGGGAACAATGAGTACCGGACAACGTGGAAGCGTTCCCAAAGCGTTGTTGACGCAGCTCAAGTTCCTGAAGGGGAACTCCAGATCTGGACATTGGATTCCTTAATTCAGTTCAAACCAGATAGTTAAAAGTTTTTGTTAATTATTTCAGGGCCAAACAAGTGGAGTTATTATTAAACCATAACTCACCAGTTTTTTAAAATGTTTATTTCATGTTAATGGAGCAGTCAATTTTGATATTTAATTCAAAATTGTTGTTTTTTTAAACAGATCTATTTATGTATTTCATCTAAATTAATTGTTTCCAAATTAATTAATTATGTTTGTGTTAATGATTAATTATCAAGTATTAGTGTAGGAGGGTAAGAGCTTAAATAAATCCATTAAATGTATTGCTCTCCTTTAACCAAAGAAAGAAATAGGTGCAGCTGTAAGTTTACGTCTGTTTCCACTAGATGGCGCTTGTGCACTTAGATGCTCGCTTATTTCGGTAACCTTTTACAGTTTAATCGATAATTTATTATTTTTTATTATTATATAAGGTTTATTGAGATTTCCATACTCAGTTGTTGTTTACATGAGCAAGAATGATTCTTTTTCAAGAGTTTTTGGTTATGTTTTTTTTTTATTCCCATCATGCCTTTGTATGGCACTTCCTGCTATTTCATCTGCATGAAGAGATGGAACGATGCTATCATCAAAAGGTTTAATGTATTTCATTTTGCGATTATAAGCCATTTAATCAAGAGACTTCAAGATATATTCGCCTCTCTTAGCTCACAAGCAGGCAAAAGTGGTATGTGGATGTATTTTTTTTTTTGTTTTTTTTTTCCATGTCATTGAATGTGTGACTGATGTTTGTTATGATTGTCCTGTTTATTTAGGTCTACGGTGTTGATGTCCGCGTGAATGAATGCAATAAACATCTGTAAAAGTGA
>JAAIIK010006715.1:0-14589 GCA_014706435.1 Silurus glanis | reverse complement strand
CACACACACACACACACACACACACACACACACACACACACACACACGTGCAAGTGCCAAAGATGTTTCTGTAAAACATATCACAAATATTATTCAAGAAATTAGTAATTTGCTATACTGGGCCGCTGTGAGAAAGCAGACTTGCTCAGATTACCTCATGACAGCACCTCAATAAAGCATCTAAATTCCTCAACTCCTCTTATTTAAAATATAAATTAATCCTAATATATATATAATATTCTTGCCGTATCAGTATAAGAAGATTTCAGCCACTTTTCTGCAGCATGACTTCTCCTAAGACCAAGAACCAAAATGAGTGCCGAACCTGACGAGGCAGTTAACAGGACAACTTCAAACCGCCTCAGGGAAAATGTTAAAAAAAAGTCAGGTGGACACTACTGCAAGAAGAGAAACTTTTTAATAATAATCTCCTTTATAGACTGGAAAATGTTGTGTTCTGGCTCAGGTCTTATCTGATTGATCGTAATCAGTTTGTAAACGGTGTAAACGATGAGTTCTCTACACTTACTTTAGAAATGTCAGTCGCTTTTGTTTTTGTTTTTTATGTATGCTACTTCTGGGTGAAACTTATTTGCAAACATGGTAATTCTACTGTAAGCCTCAAGACATCGGAGACATAATGATGTTCAGCATTGTGAGCTTTCTGAATACATAGTATCTCTGGGTGGTCATTCTGTTTCCTCATGTGCAACAGACCTTGGAGTGAATACTGACTCCTGTTTTCCTTCAAACTCAGAAATATTGTTAAGATAAGAAATATGATGTGGTTTCGTGATGTAGAAAAAAAAAAAACAATTTCATTAATTACCTCTAGGTTGGAAATATGTAACGCCTTACTTGCTAGTTCCAGTAAGTTCTTTTAAGCGCCAGTAGGTCTAAAATGCATCAAAAAACTGAAAGAACCTGCATGAAAGACCACACAATCCAAGACCTATTCACACTGCATTGACTGTCAATGAAATGTTGCATTAATACTAAAATCACTACCACTATTGTTGACATATAAAGTCAATACATGAGTAAAACTTTGGTCTATTCTGATTCACCACGCCTCCTTTAATCAAAAGGTGTAGGCTATTGTTTTTTCGTTGAATTCCCTAAATTTAGAGCAGGGGGCAGAGCTTTCTCTTTCAAAGCCCCACAGTTATGGAACAGCCTTCCAATTAGTGTCTGGAGCTCCCATTGTCTTTTATATTCTGGTTCTTTTTTAAATGATGCTGTCATAATTAGTCCATCCCTACCTGCTCTCTTATCACATTGCACAGTGTACATAAAAATAAATATGGCTAATAAACCGTGGTTCTCTCTTGGTCAGCTATTCATGCTCCTGAGCTATCAATGATCCTGCCCCCTACTGCTCTTGGGACCTCTATAATTCATGCTGATGCCCTTCTTCTTGATTGTGTTTTCAATAGGTTCCTCTCAAGGTTTCTTTCTAATGAGGTCTGAAGGTATCATCATCATCATCATCATCACCTCTGGCTCTCTCAAAATGGATAAACTGGGGCGAGTGGGAGTTCAGTGTTTAAGGCACTTTCTGATCGGAAGGTCAGGAGGTCGGGTGGAGCTGCCACTCTTGAGCCCTTAAGCAAGGCCCTTAACCTGTTGTGCTCCAGGGGCGCTGTATCATGGCTGACCCTGCGCTCTGACCCCAGCTTCCGAGCAAGCTGTAATATGCAAAGAAAGAATTTTACTGCGCTGTAATGTACATGTGACAAAGTCTTTTCTAAACGTATGAAAATATACTAATGTATACAGAAGCAAACATTAAGATTATATGTGAAAATATTAGCAATTCTAATTTTTAAATACAAACCCGATTCCAAAAAAGTTGGGACACTGAACAAATTGTAAATGAAAAAGGAATGCAGTTTGAAGTTATCATCATCTACAGTGCATAATATCATCCAAAGATTCAGAGAATCTGGATCAATCTCTGTGCGTAAGGATCAAGGACAGAAAACCATACTGGATGCTCGTGATCTTCGGGCCCTTAGACGGCACTGGATCACATACAGGAATGCTACTGTAATGGAAATCACAACATGGGTTAAGGTATATTCAATTCAATTCAATTCATTTTTATTTGTATAGCGCTTTTAACAATGAACATTGTCTCAAAGCAGCTTTACACAGATAATGTGGTGATTAAAAGTGAATATGTTCTTTATAAGTGTAAGTTTGTCCCTGATGAACGAGCCGGTGGCGACTGTGGCAAGAAAAAAACTCCCCGAGATGGCATAAGGAAGAAACCTTGAGAGGAACCAGACTCAAGAGGGAACCCATCCTCATCTGGGTTACACCGAATGTCCATTTGTAGCAGATATACGATGTTGCGGGGTACAGTGATGATGATTAGAAGCGAACTGTAGTCCTGAGTCAGTGTAGGAGACTGTTGACATTAACTACAGTCCAATCCATCCTCAAAGCGCCCGTTCTACTCCGGAATTTCATGGAACCACCCAAGGCGTGATGAGAAACCGTCCCAAGCTACACAGAGTGGCCTCCAGTCGAAGAGACCACTATCCAGAGGCAGGCCTGGATGAAGTGGGAAGATCCACATGGAGGGGAGAGGGGCAGGAACAGTGGTCACTGGAGCCTCAGGAGCAAGTTTAACTCGACCGAGAGAGAGAGCGAGAGAGAGAGAGAGAGAGAGAGAGAGAGAGAGAGAAGAGGGTGACAGGAAGAGAAGGATATGGATTATTAAGTGTCCTTATTGTTGTATAAAAGTTAATGTCACTGTGCAGTTTGGACTCCGGCAAGACTCGCTATGGCAGCGATCCACTGATCAAAGGCTTGACTGAATAAATATGTTTTCAACCTCGACTTGAACACTGAGACTGTGTCTGAGTCCCGAACACTGATTGGAAGGTTGTTCCATAACTGTGGGGCTTTATAAGAGAAACATCTGCCCCCTGCTGTAGTCTTCATTATTTGAGGAACCAACTGACAGCCAGCACCTTTTGATCTAAGTAGGCATGGATGATCATACTGGTACAGGAGTTCACTCAGATGGTGCGAGACCGTTAAGTGCTTTATACGTCAGTAGTAGTATTTTATAATCAATGCGAGATTTGATTGGGAGCAGTGTAGACTGATTAATACAGGGGTGATGTGGTCATATTTCCTAGATCTAGTGAGGACTCTTGCTGCTGCATTCTGAACTAACTGAAGCTTATTTATGCACTTACTCGCACACCCAGACAGTAAAGCATTACAGTAATCTAATCTAGAAGTAACGAAAGCATGAACTAGTTTTTCTGCATCCTGTAACGACATCATATTTCTAATTTTAGCAATATTTCTAAGGTGAAAGAAGGCGATCCTGGTGATATTATTCACGTGAGCCTCAAAGGAAAGACTAGGGTCAATAATAATACCAAGGTCTTTGACAGCCGTACACGCTGAAACAGAAACACCATCCAGAGATGCTACGTAATCTGAAAGTTTGCTTTTAGCTGCATGTGGTCCTAGTAAAAGTTCTTCCGTCTTATCTGAGTTGAGCAGAAGAAAGTTATCACGCATCCACTTTCCAATGTACTTTACACACTTCCCAACAATGTTAAGCTGATCTCTCTCATCTGGCTTTGCTGAAATATACAGCTGTGTATCATCAGCATAGCAATGGAAGCGAATACCATGTTTATGAATAATTTCACCAAGAGGCAGCAAATATAAAGAGAAAAGCAGAGGGCCTAAGACAGATCCTTGAGGAACACCAAACTTTACCTCAGAGAGTGTGGAGAACTCACCATTTACATCAACAAACTGATAGCCATCAGTCAAATAAGACCTGAGCCAGGAGAGAGCTGTTCCCTTTATTCCAACAACCTTCTCAAGTCTAGCAAGTAGTATAGTGTGATCAATGGTGTCAAAACCTGCACTAAGGTCGAGCAAAACAAGTAAGGAGACAAAACCCTGATCAGATGCCAATAACAGGTCATTTACCACCTTAACTAGCCCCGTCTCTGTGCTATGATGAGGCCGAAATCCTGACTGATACATTTCAAAAATGTTATTCATAAGTAGGTGTGAGCAGAACTGCTGTGCTACAAACTTTTCTAAAATTTTGGATATAAAGGGGAGATTTGATATTGGTCTGTAGTTGGACAGCTGACATGGGTGAAGGTCAGGTTTCTTAATTAGGGGGTGGATAACTGCCAGTTTGAAGTATTTTGGTACATAACCAGTGCTAATGGAAGAGTTTATTATTTTTTAAAAAGGTTCAATTACCTCTGGAGTTATCTGTTTAAAGAAACTTGTAGGCAAGGGATCGAGAATGCAGGTTGATGATTTTGATGAGGAAATTAATGAAATTAAGTCATTCTCATGAATAGGAGTGAAGCTTTGTAATTGATTGTCTGCTATAATTACACTGCTGTCTACAGGGTTACTTGTAAAATAATTTGGATTTATATTAACCGTCTGGATTTCTTGCCTGATGTTTTCGATTTTATTATTAAAAAAGTTCATAAAATCATTACTACCTAATGATGGTGTGCATGTTAGTGCAGTGCTTTTATTCCCTGTTAATTTTGCTACCGTGCTGAATAAAAATCTAGGATTATGCTTGTTATTTTCTATGAGGGTGGAGAAATATGCTGATCAGCAGCACTAAGAGATTTCCTATAATTTAGAAGGCTCTCCTTCCATACTATTTGAAATACTGTTAATTTTGTTTGACACCATTTACGTTCTAATTTTCGAGTGGTCTGTTTTAAGGTGCGTGTATGATCATTATACCACTGTGCTATTTTTTTCTCCCTGATCATTTTGGTCTTAAGGGGAGCTACATCATCTAGAGTATAACGTAACGTTGATTCTAGGTATTCAGTGGCCCAGTCGAGCTCTGCGGGGTCAGACGGAGATTTATCTAATACCGTAATTTCTGGAAGATTATTGATAAAACGCGCTGCTGTAGCTGACGTGAAAGTACGCTTAACACGATAACGTGGTGAGGTAGTAATGCAATGACGGCGGCAGATTTTAAAAGAGATGAGATAATGGTCTGAAATAGCTTCAGACTGTGGAATTATGACTAAGTTTTTTATTTTTAATCCAAATGTTAACAACAAATCGAGATTGTGTCACCACTATGAGTGGGTCCTATAACATTCTGATTAATTCCAACTGAATCTAGAATGGACACAACAGCTGCTCTTAAGGAGTCTTCCTGATTATCAAAATGAATATTAAAGTCACCAATAATTAATGCTTTGTCTAAAGAAGTAGCTAAATTTGTGATGAAATCTGCAAATTCTATGAGAAAATCAGAGTAGGGCCCTCGGGGTCTATAAATAATAATTAGTGGAATTGACTGACTAGACCTGCTTTCGGACACTGAATATTTTACGCTGGTGTAAAGAACTTCAAATGTTTAACATTTGTGTTTAGTCTTTTGTGTGACGCTTAGATTATTATTATAAATAGCTGCGACTCCACCTCCTCTGCCATTTAGACGGGGCTGGTGTATGTAACTATACCCAGGAGGACTCGCCTCATTTAATGCTAAATATTAATTCGGTTAAATCCACGTTTCTGTCAAACACATTATTTTAAACTCCTGGTCGGTAATAATTCGTTTATAGTCAGCGCTTTTGACGTGAGAGATCTAATATTCAGCAATCCTATCTTTAGATCAGAGGTGCTGGCTGTGTGTTCAGTCCTATTTAATTTAATGTTAATCAGGTTACTAAAACAGACTTTCTGAGAATTCCTATATTTTGGTTTCTCTCGGGGGACAGACACAGTCTCAATTTGGTGGATCCTGAATGACGACTCTATGCAGCTAGCAGACGGTCGGTTTAGCCTGTCTGTCTGCTCCCTGGCCTTGGCTCTAGAAAGTACTTGTTAACTAGTGCTGTTCTGAGACTATGACCTATATTACAAGAAATGAGTGCAGCTCCGAGTGGGATGGATACGTCCCGCCCTAACAGGCCAGCCTTGCCCTCAAAAATGCTCCAATTATTAATGAAGCCCACATTGTTTTTGGAGCACCACTCGGACATCCAGCAGTTCAGCGACCATAACCTGCTGTAGGCTACATCGCCACGTCGCATTGGGATGGGGCCAGAGCATGTTACTAGATCGGACATTGCCTTCGCTAATTTACACACCTCTATAATATTACTCTTGGTAACCTCTGACTGTCGAAGGCGTATATCATTAGCTCCTGTGTGGAAAAACTATTTTAGAGAACCTGTGCTTTCCTAAGAACCTCAGCTGACCTGCTATGTCCAGCGCCTTGGCTCCCAGTATACACATAACCTGTGCTGCTGGTGCCCCTAAAGGTCTAGCTAATTTCACGTGCCTCAGAATGGAGTCTCCTAAAACCAGAGCTCTTTCAGGTTTCTCAGCGGGTGCTTCACTGAGGAGAGCAAACCTGTTGGACACGTGAAGCGGAGAGGAATGGTGCTCCCGTGGGCAACCTTAGCGTTAGCTTTGGCTATGCGAGTATGCCGCCGAGTCGTCACCCATTCGCCCCGCTGCGAGGGCTCTAATGCCGGAGTCGGGGGAATATTAACTTCACCTAGGGCATCCAGACTTTCCCCTGCAGAACCTGCACTGCTCTCGCACTCACTACTTCTCTCTAGACTCTGGATGCGCTCCTCTAATGCTAAGATCTTCTCCGTCAAAGAGCAAACTAGCTTACACTTCTCACAGATAAAATTATCGCTAACAACGGAGAAGGACCGACTAAACATGTCACACTTCACACACTGAATGAACTGGATGTTCGCCATAGCAGAGAATTTACGTACCTTAATGTGATTACTGTAGTGTGTGTTTGTAGTTCTGGTGGGAATGTCCTCCGCTCACTGCTTTCGAACCCTCAGCAGGGAAAAAAGCGCTCTTCCGAAAGCAAAAATAGACGAGACGGAGCCAACGGAAAGTAAAGGATGCAGGAAATCAAAACGATATTTTGATATTTTTAAAGCGATGAAAGAGAGAAAAAACTAACTGTAAAAAATTTAAAACGCCGATACAAACAAAATTCCTGGCAAAGAGTTCAACAACAGGAAACAGGAACTGACGTCGGAAGTTCTGGAATACTTCCAGAAAACATTGTCGGTGAACACAATCCACCGTGCCATTCGCCGTTGCCAGCTAAAACTCTATAGGTCAAAAAAAAAGCCATATCTAAACATGATCCAGAAGGGCAGGCGTTATCTCTGGGCCAAGGCTCATTTAAAATGGACTGTGGACACAAAGTGGAAAACTGTTCTGTGGTCAGACGAATCAAAATTTGAAGTTATTTTTGGAAAACTGAGATGCCATGTCATCCAGACTAAAGAGGATAAGGACAACCCAAGTTGTTATCAGCGCTCAGTTCAGAAACCTGCATCTCTGATGCTATGGGGTTGCATGAGTGCGTGTGGCATGGGCAGCTTACACATCTGGAAAGGCACCGTCAATGCTGAAAGGTATATCCAAGTTCTAGAACAACATATGCTCCCATCCAGACGTCGTCTCTTTCAGGGAAGACCTTGCATTTTCCAACATGACAATGCCAGACCACATACTGCATCAATTACAACAACATGCCTGTGTAGAAGAAGGATCCGGGTACTGAAATGGCCAGCCTGCAATCCAGATCTTTCACCCATAGAAAACATTTGGTGCATTATAAAGAGGAAAATGCGAAAAAGAAGACCTAAGACAGTTGAGCAACTAGAAGCCTGTATTAGACAAGAATGGGACAACATTCCTATTCCTAAACTTGAGCAACTTGTCTCCTCAGTCCCCAGACGTTTGCAGACTGTTATAAAAAGAAGAGGGGACGCCACACAGTGGTAAACATGGCCTTGTCCCAACTTTTTTTTAGATGTGTTGAAGCCATGAAATTTAGCCATGAACATTTGATATGTCATCTATGTTCTATTCGGACTAAAATATTGAAATTTGAAACTTCCACATCATTGCATTATTTTTTTATTCACAATTTGTTCAGTGTCCCAACTTTTTTGGAATCGGGTTTGTAGGTTGTTTTTAAATAAAAATACTTTTTGAATATATTTCCTCCACCTACAGTAAGCAGTTAAATAGGTGCTATAGAGAGCACGTATGTAACCTTGCTACAATGCGGTAAATGTCAGATTATTAAAGTGACCAATAATTTGTGACCAATATTTTACTGTAAATGTCGATCCATTCCTCCATTAAACTGTTTCTCGAGCGCCTTCTCTCAGAGCCACTGCTGCTACATGAATATGACATTTCACAACGCTACGGAGACCGAGGTGCGTCCTGAGAGTCACATTTTTTACTTAAGTACATGACAGACTTATTTACTTTAACTTGAGTTAAAAGGGATAGTCAGAACTCCAACTTTTGTCAGATTCTTTTAAAACATGAATATCTGCACTTCTACTGAGTGAAGGATGTGTTCTTTTGTCATCTCTGTCCTAGAGGCAGAACAGGTAAAGAATGTCTGGTTTTATTTACGTTTTTTTTTTTTATTACCACAAAGGCATGTATGTGAAAGGGGCCAGAAGGCTCTTAAGTAAATTGTTATTTTGCTTTCTGTCTAAATCGAAGAAATAAAAGTGAATAATCTGCACCATATTCAGATTTTTTTTCATTGAATCGCATTGTGTTGAATCAAATCGAGTTTGGATCGCACTGCATCATATTGGGGGTAATTCGGGTCGCATCACATCGGTAGCTTTAATCATAATGTTATAAGGGCATAATGTTATGCCTGGTCGTTGTGTTCATTTGTATTATTTGCATTCTGTATGAATGAAAAGACACAAATAGAGTTGACAAGTGCAATGTGTTTAACAATGAAATAAACATCAGATGAAACACCTGAACATCAACCTAACAGAGTTGTGGGGAAAAAACTTTTGATTGCAATATTGAAAAATTGTTTTCCTTGAACTTTAGGCATCTTTGCTAAAATAAGAGTTTTTTTCATACTAGTTACTCACACGCACATGCCCATGCATGCACCCACACACACACACACACACACACACACACACACACACACACACACACACACACACACAAACATCACACCTGCTCGTCACGCGCATAATGTTCAAAAACTTAAAACGTACATATTAGACATACCATTCACCCATCTACATACACATAGGGGAGTGGTTGCTAAGTGGTTAAAGTACTGGGTTACTGTTTGAAAGGTCGGGGATTCAACCCCCAGTACCGCCAAGCTGCCGCTCTTGAGCCCTTAAGCAAGGCCCTTAACCCTCTGTTCTCCAGGTGAGCCGTATCATGGCTGACCCTGCGGTCTGACCCCTGATTCCAAGCAAGTGGGGAAATTTGAAGAATTTCACTGTGCTCTAATGTTTGTGACAAATAAAGGTAACTCTTCTGCATATGATACGGTGCAGAAAACCACCATCAGAACGTTTCCCAACTAGAAGCTGTGGTTGGATAAAACCATCTGCGATGCTCTGAGATCCCGCTCCGCTGCCTACAACACGGGGCTCGACACCGGGGACATGGACGAGTACAAGGCTGCATCTTACAGTGTGCACAGCGCGGTGAAGGATGCAAAGCGACGCTACTGGTGGAAACTAAAGTCACAGTTCCAACATGGTGGCACTATGAGCATGTGGCAGGGACTAAGAAACATGACAGACTATAGAACACCATCTTCCAGAATGCGGAATGCAGACGCTTCTCTGACAGACGAGCTAAACATCTTTTACGCTCGCTTCGAGGCTGCTGCTAACCACGCTAGCGGCGCTAGCGGCACAAACAGAATGCACGCTGAGAGAGCCGGAGAGGTAAACACGTTCACAATCTCGGAACAGTGAATACCAGGAAGGCAGCAGGACCAGATGGCATCACAGGTCGGCTTTTGAAAACCTGTGCTGACCAACTATCACCGGTGTTCACTGAGATATTCAACCTCTCCCTGGAACAGTCTGTTGTCCCCTCATGCTTCAAACAGTCCAACAATTGTTCCTGTCCCAAAGAAACCCCAGCCCGCCTGCCTGCCTCAACAACTACCGCCCTGTAGCCCTGACCTCAGTAGTGATGAAGTGCTTTGAGAGACTGGTCAGAGACTTCATCGCTCCATCACTACCAGACACATTGGATCCTCTACAGTCCGCATACCGCCAGAACCGCTCTACTGAAGACGCCAATGCTCATCTTCTCCACACAACAATGAGCCACCTGTACTACAGTAAAGGGAATTATGCAAAAATGCTGTTTGTGGACTACAGTTCAGCATTCAACACCATAATTCCCCTTTACGCTCACCTCTATGTTGGACGTCCTGGGACTCAGCCTGCCACTGTGTCAATGGATCTCCAACTTCCTGACTGACAGACCACAAGCCATACAGGTGGGCAAACACACTTTATCCACTCTTACCCTCAGCACTGGAGATCCCCAGGGTTGTGTTCTGAGCCCCCTGCTGTACTCACTGTACACATATGACTGTGAGGCCACTTCCAACTCCACCACCATCATCAAGTTTGCTGACGACACTGTTGTGGTGGGCCTGATGTCCATCAACGACGAGACGGCCTACCTACAGAAGATTAAGAACCTGGAGAGATGGTGCCAGGAGAACAATCTTCTCCTGAACGCCAGCAAGACTAAGGAGTTGATAGTGGACTTCAGCACGAAGCAGGAGCGGTCATACCAACCGTTAAACTTCAAAGGGACCCCAGTGGAAAGAGTGGACAGTTTCCGGTACCTAGGTGTTCACATCACACAGGACCTGTCTTGGTTCTGCTACGTCAACACCCTGGTGAAGAAGGCCTGGCAGTGTCTGTACCATCTGAGACGCTTAAGGGACTTTAAACTACCTTCACAGGTGCTAAGGATCTTTTACACTTGCACCATTGAGAGCGTCCTGACAGGTAGCATCACTTCCTGGTTTGGGAACAGCACCATGCAGGACAGGCAAGCCCTCCAGAGGGTGGTGCGGTCAGCTGAACATACCATCCGCACCAAGCTTCCTGACCTGCAGGACATCTACAGCACGCGGTGCAGGACCAGAGCCAGGAAGATTGTAAAGGACCTCAGCCATCCAAACAATGGAGTATTTTCCTTGTTGCGTTTAGGGAAGCAATTCCGCTCCTTGAAAGTGAACACAGAGAGAATGAGGAGAAGTTTCTTTCCGCAGGCCATTCAGAGTTTGAACCAGGAAATACCCAGTATCTAGTACTGGACCTCTCTCTCTCTATCGTTACTCATTTCAACTTTTTTTTTTGCACTATGACACTTTAACTCTGGACTGTCACTTCACTTCAACTGGACTTGAACAGCACAGTGTCACTTTATATCACACCACACTGCACACGGACACTTTAAAAACAATCACTAAACCACTTTATGGCAGATATTGGAAGTACAAATTACTCATTCATGTATATACATATATTTTCATATATTTTTATATAGTTTATACCTTTTATTTATCTACCCTTTTTTCTGTTTTATTTTTATCCTTGATTCTATTCCTTTTTATGCTTTAATGCTGGACAGTCACACAAAACATTTCACTGCATGTCGTACTCTGTATTTATGTGTATGTTACAAATAAAATTTGATTTGATTTGATTTAACATACATGTTTTCCACTGTACCTTGTAGGAAATCCTCTGCCATTGTTCTCTATCTATTGTATTTACTTGTCATGCTGGAGGACATTTTCATGGTACTTGGAAACAAAGTTCATCATCAAAACATGCCTTCCGAATGAGTAAGTGCTGTGGTCATATATTACAGCGTTCCCCTCGTTCTCCTCTTTTCCTACTGTCTTTTAGTGAAAATTAAGTTGCAGAGAGAAGGTTATCTTGGTACCACTGCTCTCTACAGCTGCATGAGTTCAAATCTTGCACACAGAAGATTTCAAAAGAGTCAAATCGTATTATGGAAATTAGGTAGGTGTGGCATTCAGTGCACTCTTAGTGCCGGTCCCAAGCCCGGATAAATGGGGAGGGTTGCGTTAGGAAGGGCATCCAGCGTAAAAACACGTGCCATAATGAGGGAAGCCGAAAGAAGAAAGAAAGGTAGGTGTGGCATTAAAGGGTGTTAGAAGGAGGTTTGCAAACACTTAAGAAGTTTGTATGTGCTTTTTTGAACCCTCTTTTATAGATTTAGTCTCTGTTTGCTGTTCTAATAACCTCCACTCTTCTGGGAAAAGGTTCCAATAGATAGTTTTGGGAGATTTGTGGACATTCAATCAGCCACAATGGTGATAGTTAAGTCAGGTACTGATGTAGGTGAGGTGAGGGGGCCTGGGGTGGAGTCAGCCAATAGGGTTGAGGTGAGAGGTGGCAAAAGTACACACATCCTTTACTTAAGTAGAAGTGCAGATACTCATATTTTAAAATACTCAGGCAAAAGTTGAAGTACTGATTATAGTTTTTTACTCAAGTGAAAGTAATGAAGTTTGGTCTTTGACATGTACTTAAGTAAAAAGTAATTATTACTTCTACCTGTTTTAGTGTCATTGGTAACTGGACCTCACATCATATTAATATTAGGGCTGTCAATCGATGAAAATATTTAATCGCAACTTAATCGCACATTTCTATCTGTTCTTAATGTACCATATATTAATACTTCCTGTTTTTAATACTCTAAGCAGCATGAACATGGAGCAATATGGATGCTTTATGCAAATGTATGTTTATTATTAGTGAAACCAAACTGAACATAGAGCATAAAGACAACAAATTCTTGTAAATGTTTTAAAGTAATAATGGTAGTTTAAATTACGCAAATTATCAGGACAACAAATGGAACCTTTGCTATGTTTCCACACGGACAGTTAATGAGGTGATACCGAAGAAACTGCACCTCTTCAAGTCAAGAAGCTTTTATTATAATCATACCGATGGTGGGTCCTGTCCAATTAATAAATAGACGGAAAACCTCCAGTGGAAGAAGTACATCTTTATCCGACTTTTCAGTGGAGTTTGAAGATGTTGTCCCTATAAGGTCTCTTTATAGAGTACAAATAGCTGAATTTTTTTTTTTCCACTGACAGAACACCAGTTTTTTAACTACAACTCTTAGTGTATATATACAATTTTTTTTTATTCTGTAAATTAGATTTTTGTGCACATGTACTAGAGATCCACCAGAAACCAGCCTAAAAACAGCAAATAATATTTTAATAATAATAATCATAATAATACATTTTCATAATGGACATATTTATATACATATTTAGCTTGTGTGGTTTAATATAATTGTTTTCTTACATTATGCATAGCTATGTTCTCTCATTTTTTTTTCTTCTTTATTAAGCAGGTTCTTGAGAAAACAAAATATATATATGGTATATGTGAAACATAACACAACCTGTTCTTTTGTTGTTTTGTTTAAAATATGTTTAAAATGTTAAAATATTGTTTAAAAAAATCTATTTAATATCGGTATAAAAAAAATTATTACTCCGGAAAGTTTTTTCCATTTTGCTTTGGTAAAATGAATTCTATGAACCACTTCAAACTGTATAAGACTCAAACGAGCACAAATACAGACAGTTCATTTTAGCTAAAACATTATTCCACAGCTCCTTATCAAGTTCTAGTTCTAACTCCCTCTCCCAGACTCCTTTAAGTGCAAAAAAGAGAAGGAGACTGTGAAGATCGAAGCAGACCACAGATAGAGGAAATGCGGTTATGAGACTTTGAAAGAGAAAATATTTCTTCAATTAGTTCTGATGTTCTTTTGTCTGTCATCCTTTTCTTTGCCACCAGATGTCGCCATTGCACACATCTGTATCTTCCACCTGCATTCAATCTCCCAATGTTCATTTAAACTGCACGCCTGTCTCATTTACATTTACGGCATTTGTAAAATGCCCTTATCCAAGGAATACTTACAATTATGCCATGTATATAACGAAGCAGTTAACGGTTAAGGACATGAAAAGAAAAATAATCCCTCTCACTTGGACTCACACATCTTTCTGTCACCAACCCTGACAGAGTCTGACTCCCATGCCATCAATCCCAGATTCAGATCAGTCAGTTAGAGTAGAGAGAAGAAGTCTAAAGAAGACTGAATTAAATATTAGGAACTTTAACTATATGGGTTGGGATTGGAACCTACAACCATAAAACCATGACACCGATTTTTAAGAAGTCCAGTTTGTGACTGCAAGTGAAGAGCTGGGGAATAAATTAAAAAGGAACATTTGAAATCAACACAGACATGGCACATTCCTAGTAGGAGACATTGAGCTAGAATGAAACGGAGACACACAGTCATTTGTGTAAGTAATATATGAAAATACACAGCAACGTGATAGAATCATGATGAAATGGTATCACCAGTGTGAATAATTCTAGACATATTGATAAATAAATCCACCAATTTTGTTCTTCAATCGATAGCATTGAGTTGTAGTTCTAGGCAGGTTCCTGCTTCTCCAGCCATAAGGCAATATTTATAGAGGTCATTCAAGGGTGCAAATCATAAAACTGGAGAAGGTGCTCAAATCATTTCGATTAATGAGACCAGAAATGCAAGTCCTTTTTACGTATGAACCCCACAATAAACCCCACAATAAAATTCTTGTCAAGATGGCGCCGCAGATGGCAGCCTCGGCACGACTCTCTC
>JAAIIK010006672.1:0-12188 GCA_014706435.1 Silurus glanis | reverse complement strand
CATTTCTAATCTTATCCATCCTCGTCACTCCCAACGAAAACCTCAACATCTTCAGCTCTGCTACCTCCAGCTCCACCTCCTGTCTTTTACTCAATGCCACTGTCTCTAATCCATACAACATCGCAGGTCTCACCACAGACCTATAAACTTTCCCTTTCATTTTTGCAGATACCCTACTATCACAAATCACTCCTGTCACTCTTCTCCACCCACTCCACCCTGCCTGCACTCTTTTCTTCACTTCTCTAACACACTCACCATTACTTTGCACTGTTGACCCCAGGTACCTGAATTCCTCCACCTTCTCCAGCTCTTCTCCCTGCAACCGCACAACTCCACTGCCCTCCCTCTCATTCACACACATGTATTCTGTCTTACTCCTACTGAGTTTCATTCCCCTTCTCTCCAGCGCATATCTCCACCTCTCCAGGCTCTTCTCAACCTGCTCCCTACTCTCACAACAAATCACAATATCATCCGCAAACATCATAGTCCAGGGAGACTCCTGTCTGACCTCGTCCGTCAACCTGTCCATCACCACTGCAAACAGGAAAGGGCTCAGGGCCGATCCTTGATGCAGTCCAACCTTCACCCTGAACCAGTCTGTCGTTCCTACTGCACACCTCACTGCCGTCACACTGTCCTCATACATGTCCTGCACCACCCTCACATACTTTTCTGACACACCTGACCTCCTCATACAATACCACAACTCCTCTCTTGGCACCCTGTCGTACGCCTTCTCTAAATCCACAAATACACAATGCAATTCCTTCTGTCCTTCTCTATACTTCTCCATCAACATTCTTAAAGCAAATAAGGCATCTGTGGTGCTCTTCCTCGGCATGAAACCATACTGTTGCTCACAGATGGTCACCTCTTCTCTCAGCCTGGCTTCCACTACTCTTTCCCATAACTTCATGGTGTGACTGATCAACTTAATTCCCCTGTAGTTACTGCAAGACTGCACATCTCCTTTATGCTTAAAGATCGGTACCAGCACACTTCTTCTCCATTCCTCAGGCATCTTCTCACCTTCCAAAATCCTGTTAAACAATCTGGTCAAAAACTCCACTGCCATCTCTCCTAAACATCTCCACGCTTCTACCGGTATGTCATCTGGTCCAACCGACTTTCCACTCTTCATCCTCTTAATCGCTGCTCTCACTTCCTCCTTACTAATCCTATCTACATCCTGCTTTACCAACTCCACATCATCCAACCTTCTCTCTCTCTGATTTTCCTCATTCATCAGCTGCTCAAAATACTCCCTCCACCTTCTCAACACACTCTCCTCACTAGTCAACACATTTCCCTCTCCATCCTTTACTGCTCTAACTTGCAGTACATCCTTCCCAGCTCGATCTCTCTGCCTGGCCAATCGGTACAAATCCTTTTCTCCTTCCTTAGTGTTCAACCTCTCATACAGCTCCTCATATGCCTTTTCCTTGGCTTTTGCCACATCCCTCTTAACCTGCTGCCGCATCTCCTTGTACTCCTGCCTACTTTTCTCATCACTCTGTCTATCCCACTTCTGTTTTGCCAACCTCTTTCTCCTTATGCTCTCCTGCACTTCCTCATTCCACCACCACGTCTCCTTGTCTTGCTTTCTATTTCCAGATGTTACACCAAGTATGTTTCTAGCTGCCTCCCTCATCACTCCTGCAGTAGTTGCCCAATCATCCAACACCTCCTTAACACCACTGAGCCTCTGTCTGACCTCTTCCCTGAACCTCACACTACACTCTTCCTCCTTCAGTTTCCACCATCTTATTCTTCTTTCAGTCCTCACTCTCCTCCTCTTCTTCTTCGCCTCCAAAACCATCCTACAGACCACCATCCGATGCTGTCTAGCTACACTGTCCCCTGCCAACACCTTACAGTCTCCAATCTCCTTTAGGTTGCATCTCCTGCATAGCACATAGTCCACCTGTGTGCACCTTCCTCCACTCTTATACGTCACCCTATGATCCTCCTTCTTCTTAAAATAAGTGTTCACCACTGCCATTTCCATCCTTTTAGCAAAATCCACCACCATCTGCCCTTCCACATTCCTCTCCTTAAAACCATACCTACCCATCACCTCCTCATCACCTCTGTTCCCTTCACCTACATGCCCATTAAAGTCTGCCCCAATCACCAATCGTTCTTCCCTAGGTACACCATCTACCACTTCATCTAATTCACTCCAGAATCTTTCCTTCTCCTCCATCTCACAGCCAACTTGTGGAGCATAGGCACTGATGACATTTATCATCATCCCTTCAACTTCCACCTTCACGTTCATCACCCTATCAGAAACTCTCTTCACCTCCACTACACTCTTACTGTACTCTTCCTTCAGAATCACCCCTACACCATTTCTCTTTCCATCCACACCATGATAGAACAGTTTAAACCCACCTCCAATGTTTCTGGCCTTACTCCCTTTCCACTTGGTCTCCTGAACACACAGCATATTTACTTTTCTCCTCTCCATCATATCAGCTACCTCTCTCCCTTTACCCGTCATAGTACCAACATTTAAAGTACCAACCCGAACCTCCACTCTCCTACACTGCTCCTTTTCCTGCCATCTCTGTAGACGTCTTCCTCCTCTCCTTCTCCTCCTTCGGCCAACAGTAGCCCAATTTCCACCGGTACCCTGTCGGCTAACGATACCTGTGGCGGTCGTTGTTAACCCGGGCCTCGACCGATCCGGTATGAAATTCTTAATCGTGACCCGCATATTTGATTTGGCACATGTTTTACGCTGGATGCCCTTCCTAACGCAACCCTCCCCATTTACCCGGGCTTGGGACCGGCACTAAGAGTGCACTGGCTTGTGCATCCATAATGGCTGGGTTTGTAGTTCCTAAAATAGCAAAGTTCACTAAAGGCGGTAGAGCATTTTCACATTTAGCTCCTAAACTCTGGAATAGTCTTCCTGACAGTGTTCGGGGTTCAGACACACTCACCCAGTTTAAGTGCAGATTAAAAACATATCTTTTTAGCAAAGCCTACACATAACACGTCTCACATCACAACCTTGTGCTCCAAAACATATGATCACATGCACATTATCAACTTGTGCTGTTAATATCATGAACAGCAGCTACGCTAATTCCTCTCCACTGCTTCTCTTTCTCTCCCCATCCCGAGGCTTTCTGAGGTTTGGCCAGCTCCAGTCACGTCCCACCTCGTGAAGATTATGGACCTATGGATGATCAGGGGAAGTAGATGCCGAACTCGCAAACATCCCGAACCATCTACAGACGTACGAGTGCCAATTGGATCCCACTACATGTGTGGCATTGGACCTCCTGGAGTGTTTGAAGGCTCTGGCATGGAGAAGCTGATGCTGGATCTATGATGATCACAAATGTTGAGCTCAGTAGCTCCTACTTTTATACCAAAGACTGTAGAAAGAACATTTACTTATAATCTTATACTCCAGTACTCATGTTAGTTGTCACTCTCCAGTGTTCTGTATTGTTGAAGGATTTATGATCAAACTCTGATGTCACCCAAATGAGGATGGGTTCCCCTTTTGAGTCTGGTTCCTCTCAAGGTTTCTTCCTCATTACATCTAAGGGAGTTTTTCCTTGCCACAGTGGCCACGGCTTGCTCATCAGGGACAAATGCACACCATTCACCTTGACTGTTGATTTCTGTAAAGCTGCTTTGAGACAATGTCTGTTGTGAAAAGCGCTATACAAATAAACTTGACTTTTCTTGACTTGAAGACCGAGTACAGCTTGTGACTAGGTTTTCAAGACCTCTGACTGTGAAACAGATGCAGAGCTTCTTGGGACTGGTGAACTACTGCCGAGCATGGATCCCTGACTGCGCACAGCATGATAAAGTTTTGCGTAGTGCTATTGATCACAAAGCTCCTCCATCACATCTCATTCTGTGGACTCATGAAATGACTGACAGTTTTGCTGCCCTCAAGAAGGCTATACAGTCTGCTCCAGCTCTAGGTCTTCCGAATTATGCTAAGCCTTTTCACCTTTATGTGCACGAACGTGGTGGTACGGCTGCGGGGATCCTAGCCCAGGAACACGGTGACAGATATCGCCCTGTTGCGTATCTTTCCAAATCTTTACACAATATAGCACAAGGGTTGCCCTCGTGCTTGCGCGCAGTGGCTGCTGCGGCTCTGATGGTCCGGGATGCTGAGAAACGGTGCTGTCACATCCTTTGATACTGTACACCTCATATCAGGTAACAGCTATTTTACCCAACCTCAACACACAACATATGACAGCACAACGTAGATCTGGTTATGAAACCACACTCTTGGCAACGGAAAACTTAACTATTAAGCCTTCTTCTCAGCCGCATTCAGCTGTATTAGCTCTGCGTGATCTGCTAGACGATATTGACGTAGATGGTTTTGACGACGCACATGATTGCCTTGAACACATTGAACAAGAGACCTCTTGTAGGCCCGATCTTTTAGATATGGCCCTGGAAGAGGGGGATTGCTTATATGTAGATGGTTCATGTTTAAAACCCTCTGATGGTGTGTATTTATGTGGATATGCGGTTGTAAGATTACCTGATGTAATAGTTAAAGCTAAATCATTACCATACACATCAGCACAAGCTGCAGAGTTGGTCGCACTTACAAGAGCATGTCAGTTGTCTGAAGGTAAAGTAGTGACTATATACACTGAGTCTAAGTATGCTTATGGTGTTGTGCATGATTTTGCCGAAACATGGAAGCAAAGATACTTTAAAACAGTTGATGGAAAGCCCATAGCACATTTTAATCTCATAGGCGACCTTTTAAAAGCTGTTCAACTCCCTGCCAAAGTGGCCATAGATTTTACACATATGCCACCTGTAGGAAATTTGAGATACCTGTTGGTTATAGTTGACAGATTCAGTAAGTGGCCAAAAGCATTTGCATGTGCGACAGAGAATGCTAAAACGGTTATCAAAATATTAACAAAAGAGATCATCTCTAGGTTTGGTATTCCTAGTGTGATTGAAAGTGATAACGGCACACCTTTTGCTTCGGAGGTAACACAACCTTTGGCTAAAAGCTTAGCAATTGACTGGCATTTTAATATTCCCTATCACCCACAGTCAGCTGGAGTGGTAGAGAGAACAAACAGAACCATTAAGGAGCGTATTACTAAAGCCTGCATTGAAACAGGCCGAAATTGGACTGTTGTTCTCCCGGTAGTACTCACAGAAATGAGACTAACCCTATCTTTAACAAAACTAACCCTATCTTTAACAAAACTAACCCCATCTTCAACTACTAAACTAACCCTTTGAAAGTTTTATGTTCAAGCCTTTCCCGACCCCATGGGTCAGGGGACGCACTGGCATTTCTTTCTTCGGTAACCTGGAAGTGATGGTGGACGACTACGTTTCTGCCCTGGTTGAGAGATTGAATTCTATCAGTGCTGATATCTCACTAACTCTTCCTCTGCCCACAGATAAGCCAACACACCCTTTTGTGCCTAATCAGCAGGTCCTGATAAGAAGTCTGAAACCTACCAAGGTCGGGTGAGCTGAAGTATCTGGGTCCAGCGAATGTTCTAGCTGTAACCAGAACTGGAGTTCTGACTGATTATCAGCCACAGTGGATACATGCAAGCAGGATCAAAACAGCACCCACTTAATCTGTGCACTAATTGGTCTGTTGGCCTAAGAAGCCTACCTAAGTGAGTATTCAGGGCTGAAACAGTTGAGAGCCCACGGAAAGATCCTTTCTTTATAGTAAAAAGGGGGCCACCTCCGGGGTGAAGATCTGACTCACTTGACTGTTTTGTTTAGCTTACCCTGATACCCGCTCTAGGTCTAAATTCTATAACAATATGTGCATAGATGTAACTAGACTCCGAATTTTTTTAATTCTCTTTGAATGCATTATTCAGTGAGAAGAAACTGTTATGTATGTATGTTATGTAATACTGCTTATAGACATATTGAACAAGCACTGAGAAACAATTGTCTCATGATGTCTTGGAGAACATGAAACAACTGCTGAACAAAGTTTTTTTGAGAAGATTAAGAATTTGTTTACGAGTGTTGAACACTATTTTGTTTTAGGAATGATTCTTGTATTGATTGTTGGAATTGTACTTTGTATGTTGCCATGTTTGATGACGATGGAAAGACAGGCCATAAAGGCCTCGATTGGAGTGGTGATGATGAAGGATTATATGCATGTTGGGAAAGAATGAAATGGAATCTGTATGTTTTTGTGTCTTTATCTTTTAATTCGCAGTTTATGTCACCGATTCTGTTCCCAGGATGAACATCCTATGTTTTGGTGTGTGATGCTAAATCATAAATTATTTAAAGTGGCCATTGTTAGTGTTAAGATGGTTTTCACACTGTTTCACACACATTCCTTTGTCTGTTCAGTGTCTATAGGATTTTACGATGTTAGTCTGTAAGGTAAACAGGGAGTCTTATCTGGGCTCACACATCTCCGGCTAGTATATCCTCTTGTCTAAACAGGAAAATGACTTTAGGTCAGGTTTCTTTTCTGTGTGTATATATACGTGTCTGCTGTCTGCAATAAACTAAAGAGGAAACATTTGCTGCATTCTGTGTGCGGTGTGATTCTTCCCTGATATCAGAAAGGCATTACGGGCATCGCAGGTCGTATGGAAAATCTCTCCAAAAATTAAGTTTCGTTTGGGCATGATAAAAATCTAACAGTCGTGATTGGACGAGCCAAAATCCTGTGCTGCGTCGTGATTGGACGAGCCAAAATCCCGTGCTGCGTCGTGATTGGACGAGCCAATATCCTTTGCTGCGTCGTGATTGGACGAGCCAAAAACCTTTTGTTGCACATATTTTTTTTTTTGACCCCTGGTACAAATGGAACAAATAAAACTTGGACTTTGGCTGTTTTTGTTGCTCTTGCTTGCTTTTGACCCTTGGTACAACCTGCTTTTGACCGGTGGTTGGAAGTGCCGCTCGCGCGACCTCTGCTCCACGTGACAAAAGATTGGATAATGGGATGACTTTCAATGGATCGCAGCAATGGAGCTGCTCTGCCACTCATAACACCCCAAGCCAGAATCAGGTCGTTTACGAGTCATTTAGCACCAGGTTCGACACAAACTTGCAGTGCACAATCGGAGAGGGTGCGGCACTCATCCGGCCGCACCCCAGCCTGTTTGTGAACGGCTCTGCTCAACAGGGAGGGTTGAATCCCCCACCCGGCTACGCCCGACGAACCGAAGATCCGCAGCGCTGCGGTATCGTTACGTTTAGGCGGGACTTCTGACTTAGAGGCGTTCAGTCATATTCCCACAGATGGTAGCTTCACAGCCAAGCACACGCACCAAATGTCTAAACCTGCGGTTCCTCTCGTACTGAGCAGGATTACTATTGCAACAAGACATCATCAGTAGGGAAAATTAACCTGTCTCATGACGATCTAAACCCAGCTCACGTTCCCTGTTAGTGGGTGAACAATCCAACGCTTGGTTAATTCTGCTTCACAATGAAAGGAAGAGCCGACATCAAAGGTTCAAAAAGCGACGTCGCTATGAACGCTTGGCTGCCACAAGCCAGTTATCCCTGTGGTAACTTTTCTGACACTCATTCATTCATTCATCTTCTCCCGCTTACCCGTAATTCGGGTCGCGGGGGCAGCAGTCTAAGCAGATTCCCTAGACACTTCTCCGTGTCCAGGGATCGGGTTGTCAAGGCCCCCGCCTTCGACTGCTGCCCGATCCTCTCAGCACCAGTCCCTTACAGTCCCTCCTGCAGGTGGTGAGCCCACGGTAAGGCACTTTTCTGACACCTCCTGCTTAAAACCCAAAAAGCCAGAAGGATCGTGAGGTCCCGCTTTCACGGTCTGTATTCAGACAAGATCAAGCGAGCTATTGCCCTTCTGCTCCACGGGAGGTTTCTGTCCTCCCAGAGCTTGCCTTAGGACACCTTAGGACAAAAAAATTACCGTTACCGTTAGCGGACAAAAATGTCCATCTAAACTCTAAGTCCCGTATCCAAGACGCAGTGGCTCTCCATAGGCACCGTAACACAAATAGCTCTAGGAGCCCGACCCTCCATCGTGGATACGGGTATTGTTAACAAAAAAAATTAAAACTAAGTCAGATGATTGGACTTAGTGCGTTTTTCGACAAGAAACCCTTAACTACCGTTAGTGGACAAAAATGACCGTCCAAACTCTAAGTCCCTTATCCAAGAGCCCCGTATCCAGGATGCAGTGGCTCTCCATAGGCACCGTAACACAAATAGCTCTAGGAGCCCGACCCTCCATCGTGGATACGGGTTTTGTTAACAAAAAAAAATAAAACTAAGTCAGATGATTGGACTTAGTGCGTTTTTCGACAAGAAACCCTTAACTACCGTTAGTGGACAAAAATGACCGTCCAAACTCTAAGTCCCTTATCCAAGACGCAGTGGCTCTCCATAGGCACCGTAACACAAATAGCTCTAGGAGCCCGACCCTCCGTCGTGGATACGGGTTTTGTTAAAAAAAAAATAATAATAATAATAAGTCAGACGATTGGACTAGGTGCATTTTTCGACAAGAAACACATAACTACCGTTAGCGGACAAAAATGTCCGTCCAAACTCTAAGTCCCGTATCCAGGACGCAGTGGCTCTCCATAGGCACCGTAACACAAATAGCTCCAGGAGCCCAACCCTCCATCATGGATACGGGTCTTGTGTGAAAACACAAAAAAAAAAAAAATAAATAAAAAAAAAATAAATAAATAAATAAATTAACCTAAGTCAGACAATTGAACTTAGTGCGTTTTTCGACAAGAAACACATAACTCCCGTTAGCGGACAAAAATGTCCATCCAAACAGGGAATCAGGGTTTGATTCTGGAGAGGGAGCCTGAGAAATGCCTACCACATCCAAGGAAGGCAGCAGGCACGCAAACGACATGGGGAGGTAGTGACGAAAAATAACGATACAGGTCTCGTTCGAGGCCCTGTAATCGGAATGAGCGTATCCTAAACCCATGGGTCAGGGCCCATGGGAGTGCAAGTCTGGTGTCAGCAGCCTCGTTAATTCCAGCTCCCATAGCGTATATTAAAGTTGCTGCAGTTAAAAAGCTCGTAGTTGGTTTTCGGGAGTGCGCTGGCAGTCCGCCGTGAGGCGAGCCACCAACTGTCCCAGACCCTGCCTCATAGGTGCCCCCCCGGACGCCCTTGGCTGGGTGTCCGGTCCCTTTCAGGGACTGACCCGCCGGGCAGTGTGCGGGAAACCACAAGTCTTTGGGTTCCCGGGGTTGCAAGGCTGAAACTTAAAGGAATTGACGGAAGGGCACCAGCAGGAGTGAGTTTGACTGGGGCGGTACACCTGTCAAAGCATAATGCAGGTGTCCTAAGGCGAGCTCTGGGAGGACAGAAACCTCCCGTGGAGCAGAAGTGCAAAAGCTCGCTTGATCTTGATTTTCAGTATGAATACAGACCGTGAAAGCAGGGCCTCACAATCCTTCTGGCTTTTTGGGTTTTTAAGCAGGAGGTGTCAGAAAAGTTACCACAGGAATAACTGGCTTGTGGCGGCCAAGCGTTCGTCAGGCGTAGCCGGGCGGGGGATTCAACCCTCCCTGGTGAGCAGAGCCGTTCGCAAATGGGCTGGGGTGCGGCCGGACGAGTGTTGCACCCTCTCCAGTTTGTGCACCTCAAGTTTATGTCAAACCGGGTGCTAAATGAATCCTTACCGACCTGAGCTCAATTTTTTTTTTTTCCCCAGTTATACCAGGGGTTTGTTTCGAGGCTGTGGTAAAGAGTGTGCAAAGTGGAGCAGGTAGGGCTGCTGGGTGGGAGGAGGGCTTAAGTGTGGGATGCCCGGGCACGACCGGTAAAAAAAAAAAAAAAAAAAAAAGCCACTGGTGCGAAGCTACCATCTGTGGGATTATGACTGAATGCCTCTAAGTCAGAAGTCCCCCCTAAACTTAACGATACCGCAGCGCCGCGGATCTTCGGTTCGTCGGGCGTAGCCGGGTGGGGGATTCAACCCCTACCTGGTGAGCAGAGCCGTTCGCGAATGACTAGTAAACGACCTGATTCTGGCTCGGGGTGTTGTGAGTGGCAGAGCAGCTCCATCGCTGCGATCCATTGAAAGTCATCCCATGATCCAATCTTTTGTCATGCGGAGCAGAGGTCGCGTGGGCGGCACTCCCAACCACCGGTCAAAAGCGGGTTGTACCAAGGGTCAAAAGCAAGCAAGAGCAACAAAAACAGCCAAAGTCCAAGTTTTATTTGTTCCATTTGTACCAGGGGTCGAAAAAAAATACGCGCAACAAACAGCCAAGTCCAAAACTTCTCTCAGATTTACCAGGGGCTCAAGTTGTTTTGTTTTTTTTCTGCATGGACATGACCCATGAGCCAGGTAACTTTCCTGGTTAGATCTCTTAACCCAAACCCTAAGCCCTAACCCTAACCTGCCTATACGGGATTTAGTGCGTTTTTCGAAAAAAAAAAAAAAAACTATTATATTTTTTTAAAAAAATAAAAAAAGTTATCTTGGCGATGACTTGAACCCACAACCGGCTGATTGGTAAACTTACACCTTACCCAGCTCCCCACAAGGTTGGGGGTTCAAGGCTTGGCATTACCAACAAACCATTTTTATTTCTCTTTTGAAATCTAATAGTTTGTCTACTTTGTAACATTTAACTGTAAATCTATTTGTTAATTAAACAGACCTGTTTAAAAGATTGCTTTATGTCTTTGTCTTTTTCGAAAAACGTGTTTGGCATACTTTTAATATGAGTTACATGGTGTTGAAGTATAGGAAAAGAAGCCAGTTTGGTTCATTAGGCACATTGACTGCTTGCACAAAGGAGAAGAGATAGCTCAGTCGGTAAGGTGTTGGTTTACCGATCAGCAAGTCCCCACAAGGTTGGGGGTTCAATCACCAATGAAAAATATTTGTTTCTCATTTGAAATCTAATAGTTTGTCTACTTTGTGAAATTAACTTGTAAATCTGTTTGTTAATTAAAGAGACCTGTTTAAAAGATTGCTTTATTTCTTTTTTTTTTTTTTAAAGACTTGTTTGTCCTAATTTTAATACGAGTTACATGGTGTTGAAGTATAGGAAAAGTAGCCATTTTGGTTCATTAGGCACATTGACTGCTTGCACAAGGGAGAAGAGATAGCTCAGTCGGTAAGGTGTTGGTTTACCGATCAGCAAGTCCCCACAAGTTTGGGGGTTCCATCCCCTGCATTGCCAAGGAAAAAATTTAATTTCTCTTTTTAAAAACAGTTTGTCTACTTTGTGAAATTAAACTGTTAATCTATTTGTTAATTAAAGAGACCTGTTTAAAAGATTGCTTTATTTCTTTGTCTTTTTCGAAAGACTTGTTTGGCCTACTTTTAATGAGTTACATGGTGTTGAAGTATAGGAAAAAAAGCCATGTTGGTTCATTAGGCACATTGATTGCACGCCTCTGGGGGAAGAGATAGCTCAGTTGGTAAGGTGTTGGTTTATTGATCAGCAGGTCCCCACAAGGTTGCGGGTTCAATTCCCTGCATAGCCAATGAAAATATTTTATTTCTCTTTTGAAGTCTAATAGTTTGTCTACTTCGTAAAATTAAACTGTAAATCTATTTGTTAATTAAAGAGACCTGTTTAAAAGATTGCTTTATTTATTTGTCTTTCTTAAAAGACTTGTTTGGCCTACTTTTTATGAGTTACATGGTCTTGAAGTATAGGAAAAAAAGACATGTTGGTTCATTAGCACATTTACTGTTTGCACAACGGAAAAGAGATAGCTCAGTCGGTAAAGTGTTAGTTTACCGGTCAGAAAATCCCCACAAGGTTGGTGGTTCAATCCTAGGCATTGGCAAGGAAAAATTTTTATTTCTCTTTTGAAATCTAATAGTTTGTCTACTTTGCGAAATTACCTTGTAAATCTTTTTGTTAATTAAAGAGACCTGTTTAAAAGATTGCTTTATTTCTTTATCTTTTTTGAAAGACTTGTTTGGCCTACTTTTAATGAGTTACATGGTGTGGAAGTATAGGAAACGAAGCCAATTTGGTTCATTAGGCACATTGTCTGCTTGCACAGTGGAGAAGAGATAGCTCAGTCGGTAAGGTGTTAGTTTACCGATCAGCAGGTCCCCGCAAGGTTGGGGGTTCAATCCCGGGGCTTGCCAAGGAAAAAATTTTATTTCTCTTTTGAAATCTAATAGTTTGTCTACTTTGTGAAATTAACTTCTAAATCTATTTGTTAATTAA
>JAAIIK010006668.1:0-20149 GCA_014706435.1 Silurus glanis | reverse complement strand
AAAAAAAAAATCCAGAAATCACAATGTATGATTTTTTAACTATTTATTTGTATGTTCATGCTGTTGTCTGTGTTTACTGATCTCCTGATCATGTTCTGTATCAGCACTGAGATTGTGGATCACATGTTGTGGATTATTCTGCTCTTTAGCTGCACTTGTATCTGCCTGTTCTGTCTTTACATTTTATAGCAGCTGTAAACACACATTCTCTCAGCAGACTCTGTTTTTATTATTATTTTATTAACACACAGTAAAATACAGCATGTTACAGGAAAAACACAAACTGTAAACTCCTCTGTCCTGAAGATTTCAGAAATTTACAGCTTCACCTCTGACTGTTACAATACACTGATACTGAAGATCCTTCCATACATGATGATCACCATGTTCTCTCAGGGAGTTTCTCTTCACTCCTCTGACCTCCATCATGTTCATTATGGATCTAAATCTATATAAAGCTGCCTCATGACAAGGAGCTGAATTGAAATAGTAATAAATTATCATCATTTTTATCACGTTTACACTTTTTGAGTGAAAGGTAAGTGTCCACTGAACAACCTGCCATAGAGCACTTTAATCCACTGGAACTACATTGGTGTAATATGTGGGATTATTCCTTTATTTATGTCACATTTCTTCATGGTGATTTATTGTTTATCAGTGATGCACAGTAATGAAGTAAATGTAATTCGTTACTGTAGTTAAATAGCTTTTTGATGTTTATGAACTTTACTGAAGTGTTTCCATTTGGGGAGATTTTTACTGTAACTTCACTTCACTGTAACTTCAAGAGGCCCAAGGAACCTTCAAGATTTAAAGACCATTTGTGTGGAAGAATGGGCCAGAATCACTCCTGAGCAATGCAGACGACTGGTCTCTCCATACAAGACGCGTCTAGAAGCTGTAATCACCAACAAAGGCTTTTCTACAAAGTATTAAATAAAATGTGTTCAATACTTATTCCCTGTGTCATTTCACTTCATTTATTATGACTCAACTTGTGTATATATATATATATATATATATATACATACACACACAGTGGAACCCGGTTATGTCGATGTCCTAGGGGGGCGCCAAAAAGCATCGAGATAACCGATGATCGAGATAAACGAAAATCAGTATGGCAGCAATATATTAACGTGCTTGAAATTTCTTTATGTACATGATGTGCGTTAATAAATGAGAATGTACATGGCGTGTTTTTGGAGGGTTTTTTTACACAACAGCGTTGCCACGATTTGTTTGATGAAGGCATGCTATAAAAATGTACATACATGTTTGTTAACTGTCAGGAATCCACCTGCCACGCCCCCTTCGGCGCCCCCTTCAGCGTGGCAGGTGCTTTCTTGGCCGCTTTCTCTGAAGCTCCCGGCTTCAATCGCGCACATATGGTGCTCGTTTAGCATCATCACCAGCTCCTATTTAACCTTCCACACTCTCACCGTCCGTTATTGTTGGTATATGTTGGTTCACGGCGGTCGTTGTTATCGCTCATGCGTATCCCGGTACGTGCCTTCCCACCGGCACTCTCTCAACGGCTGCGCTTTTCTTCCCAAAGCGCATCGCAGATTCCCCCGATCCTGCTGTTGTTAATTCATTGCTTTTGCTGCTCATCCCACGTTCCGCGCTGCGCTCCTACCAAGCATATGTGCACTAACTAACAGCAGAGATTCACCAGTATACAATACAACACCTGTAGCATCTGTAAGGCTTGATTTTTTCACCACTTTCGGGAGTTCTTCTGCGGCTGCACACTGCCGATCGAGATAACCAACGTTAAATGGCAAATATTTCCCCCCCTGTGCTCGAGATATTAGGGTTCGGCGATATAAAAAAGTCGACATAACCGATAAAAAATGCTAAGACAAAGAGAGAATTTGGCGGTTCCACTTCAAAAACGTCGACTTAATAGGGTTGTCGAGTTAACCGAGGTCGAGATAAGTGGGTTCCACTGTATATATATATATATATATATATATATATATATGCTCTTTAAAATATATATATATAGGGAAAAAAAGTATTTGGCACATCAGCATTTTTATCAGTATTTTTATCTTAGTGGGCTATTGACACAAAATTTACACCAGATGTAGCCATCAAGCCAAATATTAAATTCATACAAAGAAATCAGAACATTTAAGTATACAAGTTGAGTCATAATAAATGAAGTAAATGACGGAAATGACACTGGTCGAACATTTTCAGACGTTTCAGTGTGAACGAGCAGCTTTTGGAATACAATTAAGAATGAAAATGTGAATGTGGAGCGTTTTTAGACAAAAATGCTATTTTTAAATTTATGCAGATTAGTGTAGATGTGGTCATAATCTCAGACTAATTTTTACAGGAACCAGAAAAATTGTTCAGTGTCTTAAAACACCAGCATCTATAACATTATATTGCAATTTATCAACTCTGGGGTGCAGCGTAACAGGTTTTAAATAAAGTGAACAGAAAGTGGAAATGTGAAATGTTACACTAATTGCTCTTACAGCAGCATGAAAATAGAGATCTGTATGTGTGTGTTGTTTCTTACGTAAGTTTCTGCAGTCTGTAATGTGGATCCTGCAGCAGAGCTGAGAGATTCTTCACGTTGACGTCTCCAGGTGTTGTCCTGCTCAGATCCAGTTCCCTGTGCAGTAGGGGGTTTTTACCTACAATCTTACTAAGAGATTTGAGGGCTTCTGCTGCATCAGCACTTTTCAACAAGCTGTAGAGAAAAATAATGCTTCATGTTAAAACTGTGTAATGAGAACAATAACCAATCAATAGCTACAAAATCTAGGAGTGTTTTTACTGTGTATCTTCATCTGACTGGATCTGTTACAGAATCACTGCACACTTGTCCTCATTTATTCATCAAAGTTGTTCCCCTTTCGGGAACTTCGAGCTGCGTCGTAATGCTTTGGGAACGCCCCTGCGTTGTCCACGCTCTGAACCACGTGTGAAATCTGGCCAATAGGCAAGATGTGACATCATCGGCAGGCGACGTCGCGTAAACAAGGAAGCTACAAGATGGCTGTACGGTGGTAGCGACATTAACTTCTGCTCGTTCAGGTAAGCGCTTTGTGTGTGTTTTCTGTGCAGTCATGAGCTTACATGCAGGCAGAATTCCATCTGTGTGTTCCTGCTTGCCCTGCATCATTTTGGGGGGAAACACGTAGCCGATGTGTTGTTTGCTTAGCTAAGGAGCATGCTTAGTTGGCTCTCGAGGGAATTGGCTATTAGCATTTTAGCCGTGTGGCTATGCACTCCCGGCTGCTGGCCGAGCTCCTGTTCCCAGGGTGAGCGCTCGTTCGGCGGTTCCTTCTCCAGGTGCGTGTGATGCGTTGCTTTGTATTTCTTCCTCCGAGGTGGGAGAATTGTCGGAGAGCACTGTCCCTCACGGCTCGGTCCCGCTTTGCCGAAGCTAGCGGCGCTGGCAGTCGTGTGGCTCGCAGGCCGATCTGGCAGAAGGCATGGAGTCGGACTAGTCCTCTCCAGCCTCCCCTGCCGGGTCAATTGCCTGCTTTTTCAGGGACGCATGCCTGGCGGCTGCTTCTTTTCCCGGTGCGAGCCGCGCAGCGTTACATGTCTCTCCCTCCAAGGAGGAAGGGATGGTGGATGCTAGCAAGCCGTGGACCCCTCACAACCTGTGCTGTACGAGGTTCTCCTTGAGGTTGTGACACGGCCGTGTCCAAGCTCGAAACTATGGTGCCGGACCAGAGCTAGGAAGATTATGAAGGACCTCAGCCATCACAATAATGGACTCTTTCTCTCTGTTGCGTTCGGGGAAACGCTTCCGCTCCCTAAAAGCAAACACAGAGAGAATGAGGAGGAGCTTCTTCCCGTAGGCCATTCGGAGTCTAAACCAGGAAACACCCAGGATCTAAAAACTGGCCCACTCTCTCCAACATCACACTTTTTCCCTGTACATATCTCACCTTTCGCACCACTACACTTTAAACTCTGGACTCGCACAGCGAGGTGTCCGAGTCCTGGGAGACCCGTATGTGGCGCGTGCTTTTCCCAACAATCCTCGCTGTGCGCAAAAGTGGTTGGGGCTAAGTAGTGTGGCTACAGGACAATGCCGTGTATGGAAGAGACGCTAGCTAGCTATCTCTCCCCAAGTGTTGCATCGCTGAAGGTTTTGGTTTGCCTACAAAGAGGCACTTTGGCTATAGTAGGTAGAGCTACGTGGCAGGTCAGGCTACGAGTGTGATGAGTGTGTTGCAGGCATACCAGGCTGGCCTGCTATTAGAGATAGCGAGATAGGGCTTCCTTCTGAAAGCCACGGTGGCCCCTCCTGGCCTGATCTGGTGACACTGTAGGTATGGGCGTTCGCTGGCGGGTTCAGAAAACCTGCAGAGGCGTTTAAGTAGTACATCACCACTGCTCCCGTGGGGCAGCTTGGCGGCAGCCTTGGCCTGGTACGTCCGAGCACCACGTAGCCTGAAAAAAGAGTGTTGCCAGTGTTCCCGTGGGGATGTCCTAGGGGCCCCTGGCAATGCTCTAGGCCCAAGAAGGAGCTGGCCGACCTGAAGATTGTCCTCGACTCTAATAAACGGGCCATGGTGCGTAAGTGCTGATGGCTTACATCTCAGAGGGCGGTGTACACCTAATGCTATGGTGCCCATCCCTCCCCGGCACCACCGGGAGGCTGGTTTGTCAACCCTGCCACATGATGTGTTGCAGAGCGCAGCCTCCCTCCAGCGGTTTACTCCCTCTATTTCCGCCTGAAAGTTCGTTGCAGATGGAGGAGACCCGCCACCTCTCAGGAGGCTTCAACGGCCGCAGTAGGCTGCTCCAGCCGTTCAGGTTCAGGAGGACTGTCTGCTAGCCCTGCCACGGGACGTGTTTCAGGGTGCAGCTTCTCTCCAGCGGTTTGCTCCCCGTATTTCTGCCCGAAAGATCACTGCAGATGAGGGAGATTCACCGCCTCTCAGGAGGTGTCGTCAGCTGCAGGGTACTGCTCCAGCCACTCTGAGTGAGTCAAAGAAAAGCCCCAAGGGGTTGGTTTCCCTGTAGGGCTTTCTGTCAGTCTGGGAGGGCTGCCAGAGGTTTTGCAGTGGGTCCTGCATACTGTAGAAAAGGGCTACGCGATTCAGTTTGCATCTTCTCCTCCCTGTGTCGTTCTCGCCTGCATGGAGGAACTGGGGTTCAGACTGAACACCAGGAAGAGTGTTCTTTCTCCAGCACAGAGACTCGGCCAGGTTGTGGGCATGGTTGTCTCCCGCCCGGATTGAAGTCATCCTCACTGCAGTCAGGAGGGTAAGAGAAGGCCAGCCACTCACTGTGAAGCAGTTCCAGAGGCTGCTGGGTCTCATGGCGGCAATGTCCAGTGTAATCCCACTTCCTCCACATGAGACCCCTCCAGTGGTGGCGGGGCAAAGGGTTCTCCCCAGAGGGAATCTCGTGGCATGCCCTTCGAGCCTTAGATGTGTGGAAAGAATCAACGTTTCTGTCCCGAGGCTCCGTCTTAGGGACACCTTGTCATCGTGTAACGCTTACAGTGGACGCTTCCCTCACGGGGTGGGGAGCGGTCACAAGTGGCCACTCCACCCAAGGTCTGTGAAGCGGGCCACATCTCTCGTGGCACATAAATTGCCTGGAGATGATGGCGGTGTTTTTGGGGTTAAAACACTTCCTCTGGGCCTAAAGGGCCACCATGTGTTGGTCCGCACAAACAATACAGCGGTTGTCTCGTACATCAACCACCAGGGGGGTCTCCTGTCTCACCCCTTGTACAACCACGAGGTGGTGGAGCAGGTATGGCAGAGGTTCTGCAGTGCCCAGGTGGATCTGTTTGCCACCCGGGAGACTTTTCACTGTCCCCTCTGGTTCTCTCTCTCTCTCACCCAGCCCCATTAGGGCTGGATGCCATGGTACAGTTGTGGTCGAGGCTACTCCTTTATGCCTTTCCCCCGATCGCGCTGCTCTCTGGAGTTCTGAAGAGAGTTCACCAGGAAGGAGTCCGTCTTCTCCTGGTAGCACCTCGATGACTGGCAAGCCATGGGTCTGCTCAAGAGCCCTCCATGGGAAATTCCTCCCTGGTGGGATCTCCTCTCGCAGGCTGGCGGGTCCCTGGTTCACCCCCTCCCGGAGTTGTGGAAGCTGTGGCCCCTAAGGGGGTGCAGTTTGTAGCAGCTGGTCTCTCTACCGAGGTAGTAGAGACCCGACTTCATTCCAGAGCTCCCTCCATAAGGAGGTCGTATGTAAAATGTATCTTTTTAGCAAAGCCTACACATAATACATCTCACATAATAAACTTGTGCTCCAGAACATATAATCACATGCACATTATCAATGAACATTATTATGAACAGCAGCTACACTAATTGCTCTCCACTGCTTCTCTTTCTCTCCCCATCCCGAGGCTTCCTGAGGTTTGGCCAGCTCCAGTCACGTCCCACCTCGAGAAGATTATGAACCTAGGGATGATTATGGAGAAGTAGATGCCGAACTCGCAAACATCCCGAACCATCTACAGACGTACCAGTGCCAATTGGATCCCACTACATGTGTTGCATTGGACCTCCTGGAGTGTTTATAGGCTCTGGCATGGAGAAGCTGATGCTGGATCTATAATGACCACAAATGTTGAGCTCAGTAGCTCCTACTTTTATACCAAAGACTGTAGAAAGAACATTACTTATAATCTTATAATCCAGTGCTCATGATAGTTCTCACTCTCCAGTGTTCTGTATTGTTGAAAGATTTATGATCAAACTCTTGATGTCACCCAAATGAGGATGGGTTCCCCTTTTGAGTCTGGTTCCTCTCAAGGTTTCTTCCTCATTACATCTAAGGGAGTTTTTCCTTGCCACTGTTGCCACGGCTTGCTCATCAGGGATAAATGCACACCATTCACCTTGACTGTTGATTTCTGTAAAGCTGCTTTGAGACAATGTCTGTTGTGAAAAGCGCTATATAAATAAACTTGACTTGACTTGACTTGACGTATGCCGCACAGGGGCGGCTGTTCACGTCATGGTGTGAGCATCATGACTTAGACCCAGTTAACTGCCCGATTGGTTCAGTTCTGGAGTTCTTACAGGAACAGTTTGCCACAGGGTTAACCCCTTCAACCCTGTAGGTTTATGTGTCCGCCATCACGGCATATATCACCACGCCAGCAGGGCAGTCGCTGGGTAGGCACCCTCTGGTGACATGTCTGGTGACCCAATGTGCATGTTTGGGACTTGGCAGTTGTGTTGGTGGCTCTATGCGAGCCCCCTTTGAGCCAATGGCCTAAATGGCCCTTAGGTATCTGTCGGTCAAGACCACCTTTCTCTTGGTGATTTCCTCCCTGAAGAGGATTGGGGATCTGCAGGCTCTGTCTGTGGCTCCGTCCCACATGGATTTTGCCCCTGGCATGGGCAGACTATATTTTGTATACGAAACCTGGGTGTGTACCTAAGGTGCCTACGGCTCCCATATGACCCGCCGTGTTACAGGCATTCTGCCCTCCTCCGTTTCTAGCCCCCGGCCAAGAGTAACAGAACCGACTGTGTCCAGTGCAAGCCCTGGACACTTACCTCCACAGGACGAGTCCTTGGAGAAAGTCGGAGCAGCTGTTCATCTTCTATGGCCCTAATAGGAAAGGTTTCCCAGCCAATAAGCAGACATTAAGCAGGTGGGTAGCGGATGCCATCCTGTCGGCTTACGAGTCCTCTGGCCTCACCGCACCACTCGGGGTCAGGGGTCACTCCACCCGGAGTTTGGCAGCCTCTACAGCCTGGTCCACTGGGGTGTCACTCCAGGACATTTGTGTTGGTCCACCCTGGTGACCTTCATCAGGTTCTATGACCTCGACCTCATAACCACTCCGGGCTCCTCTGTCCTGTGTGCAGGTGCCGAGGCAGGGTCTGGTTAGTGTGGCATGATTGGACACTGCATTACGACGCAGCTCGAACTTCCCAAATGGGGAACGTCTCTAGGTTACATATTTAACCCTAGTTACCCGAGGGAACAAAACGCTGCGTCTCCGTGCCACACTCCCTGCATCCCTGCGGCGTTTACCTTCTCTCTTTTGCAGAAGCTAATGTTGCTACCACCGCACAGCCATTTTGTAGCTTCCTGGTTTACTACCACAGTGGTGACCCCTGGACTACAGTATCTTTGATCAGAACATTTATTTCCTCTAGAATATTTTTTTTTAGATTTTATCTCATTATTTTTCTTTCTAGAAGAATCACCTCAGTGTCTCCAGTTTGTGATTCTTCTGTATCTCTATGAGCTTCATCACTCCTGATTCTCCAGGGTCGTTCCCGCTAAGATCCAGCTCTTTCAGGTGTGATGAGGGGTTTGATCTCAGAGCTTCAGCCAGAGCAGTGTATCCTTCCTCTGTTATACTGCAGTCTGAAAGTCTGGACAAAATCATTGGTGTAATGTTTAATGCTAAATGCTACAAGATGTTTGATTGAAATGAAACTGAACTATTTGGATTATTGTGATGAGTGGAGATGTTCCAGGCTTGGAAACAGACACTATAATGTCAGTAAAACTGTGCCATCACATATATTTCTGTGTTTTACCAGACGGACTAGAGTGAACATGAAGTGTGAATTAGACGTTACCTCACAGTCTCCAGTTTACAGTGTTTCCTCTTCAGTTCTGCAGAGAGCAGCTTCACTCCTGAATCCTGAATCCTGTTCTTACTCAGATTCAGCTCCCTCAGGGTGGAGGATTCTGATCTGAGAGCCTCGAGCAGAGCTGAACATCCTTTCACTGTCATATTACACTCACTGAGCCTGAAAGCACAATACATTACAGTTCCCTGTGGAATTATGGGTAGAAAAGATTGCATGAATATCCCAGTGTCTGTGTTTCCAATACAGTATGAAGTAGAAGAGCTTTGGGTAGTTAAAGGGAAACAATTGTGTAGATGCAGCCTGATCTCCTCCAACTCCAAATTACTACTGAAAATGCTACAGAAACTGGAGACAAGTTTAATAAGCAGAAGATAAAACTATTAGCATTAACATCTTTATTATTTCCTTCATTTAAACACACAGATTATTAAAATGCTCTTTCTTACTGAAGTTTCTCAGGTCTGCAGTGTGGATCCTTCAGTAGATCCTTCAGTAAAGCAGAGAGATGCTCTACTCCTGAGTCTCCTTCTATTTTTCCACTCAGATCCAGATCCGTCTGCAGTATCGGGTTTATACCCAGAACTTCCCTCAGATGAAGGTAAGATTTCTGTGCATCAGGACTTTTCAGCAGCCTGTAGAGAGAACAGAGGAACATTAACACTGATTATATCTACAGCAGCGCACTGCTACTTTTTCACTCACTGTTTGGTCCCTGGTGGAAAACTAGTTTTAATCTTCAGCACTTTCACTTTCTTTATTTCTTACTTTATAAAAATGAGAATAAAAATAATGTCATGGTTTAAAATTGTAAAACTTTGTAAGTGTTAAAAATGTGAGTATTTATTATACAGTGGTAGAAACAGTGAAACACTGATATTTATTCAGAATGAATGATTTATTTATATTTACTGGAGTGAACACGCTCACCTCAGTGTCTTCAGTTTATATTCAGGATCATTCATTAAATTCCTGATCTCCTTCACTCCTGATTCTCCAGGGTGGTTCCCTCTGAGATCCAGCTCTATCAGGGGTGATGAGGGGTTTGATCTCAGAGCTTCAGTCAGAGCAGCGTATCCTTCATGTCTAATATTACAGTCTGAAAGTCTAAAAAATAGTTGTAGACTCATCAGTTCCTACATACTCCAGATATGTTTAAAATCAACAATTCATTCAGAAAGTATTCAGACCCACTGCACTTTTTTCAATGTTATGTTGCAGCCTAATACTACAATAGATTTTTCTCTCTTTAATCTACACTCAGTAACCCATAATTACAAAGTAAAAATAGAAATCTATAAATATCTGTAATTTTTTAAAATAAACCAAACTTATCACACATCTCAAAAATATCACACGTCTTTACTCAACGCGCTTTGCACACCGGGATTGGGGGATTTTCTGCCATTGTTCTGTGCAAATCCCCACAAGCTGGGGCAGGTTGAATAGAGATGGTCATGGACAGACACTTTCAGGTCTCTCCAGAGATGTTCAATAGGATTCAGGTCAGGGTTCTGGCTTCACAACTATGATAACATTTGTACAACAAACCAAATAGTTACAAGTACACACACAGCCCACAACAAACCGTGTCTATTCCTCGTGCAGTAAAATAAAAAAATAAATACACAAGATCCAGAAACAATGTTATTGATGCTTAAACCAAATGATTATATAAGTCTAAACGAGTCTACATTGTCAGGATATGTTTGTAAGCATGAGCCCTTCAGACTGGTCATGGGGGTGGGTGTAACAACCATTTATAGTGCCCTTCTTGATGTTAGTCGGAGATTAGGATTCAGAAAAAAAGTGCTCGTTCTTAAAATTGTACTGGCAGACATGCATAGAAAACTCCCTACTATCTCTTGCTCTGGTCACCATGTACAGACCCCAAGGGCCCTACACTGATTTTCTTCAAGAGTTTGCTCATTTTCTCTCAGACCTCTTGATCACTTTTGATAAAGTGCTGCTTGTAGGAGATTTTAATATTCATGTAGATGATGTAAACGATGCCTTAGGACTATAATTTGTGGACTTATTAAACTCTTTTGGGGTTAAACACAACACCACCATACCAACTCACCGTTTTAACCACACAATAGACTTAATAATATCCCAATGGAGCAGACGTCACTGATATAGATATTTTACCTCAGAGTGATGACATCACAGACCATTACCTCAAATTGTACACACTACCGGTAGAGCAGATTATAGAGCATATTTATCTCAATTTCACACTAAACCGATAAATGCTAACAACTTTGATGAAATGGCTAACAACATACACTAGGGTTGCTCACACTTTTTCGGCTTGCGAGCTAATTATGAAATGCCCAAGTCCTTTTGGAATCTACAGGTCGATCGCAACGTATTGGGCACCGCTGACATAGACCTTATCCTCACTAGCAAATTAGACACCATTGCCCCCCATCCGATTAAAAAAGTTTAGAGAAAAAACACCCACGCCATGGTATAATTGCCATACGCATGCCCCGTAATCTGGAGAGAAAAAGGAGGAAAACTAAATTGGAGGTATTTAGAATTGCGTATAAAGACAGTATGCTCAGCTACAGACAGGCGCTAAACACTGCTAGAGCTGAACACCTTTTCAGTTTCCTTTTCAGTACAGTAGCTAAATTAACAACAAATCAGTTATCTGAAAAATGTGTTCCATCACAGTTTAGTAGTGAGGACTTAAAAGTGAGGACTTGTTTTTCTAATAGAAAGTATTAGAAAAACAATTTTCAAGGTCCAACCTCTGACAGCATCTCATGATCCAGTCTTATGTACAACTCCACAACTACACTGCTTTACATGTACAGGACAGGAAGAGCTGTATAATGTTATTACCAAAGCTAAATCAACAACATGTCAGTTAAATCAAATTCCAACTAAACTATTGAAAGAAGTGTTACATACAGCTGGTGAGCCTCTTCTGGATATGATTAAATCCTCACTATCCTTAGGTCACGTTAACCCAGCCATTATGGATGCACAAGCCAGTGCACTCTTAGTGCCGGTCCCAAGCCCGGGTAAATGGGGAGGGTTGCGTTAGGAAGGGCATCCAGCATAAAACATGTGCCAAATCAAATATGCGGATCACAAATGAGAATTTCATACCGGATCGGTCGAGGCCCAGGTTAACAACGACCGCCACAGGTATCGTTAGCCGACAGGGTACCGGTGGAAATTGGGCTACTGTTGGCCGAAGGAGGAGAAGAAGAGGAGGAAGACGTCTACAGAGATGGCAGGGAAAGGAGCAGTGTAGTAGAGTGGAGGTTCCGGTTGGTACTTTAAATGTTGGTACTATGACGGGTAAAGGGAGAGAGGTAGCTGATATGGTGGAGAGGAGAAAGGTAGATATGTTGTGTGTTCAGGAGACCAAGTGGAAAGGGAGTAAGGCCAGGAACATTGGAGGTGGGTTTAAACTGCTTTATCATGGTGTGGATGGAAAGAAAATGGTGTAGGGGTGATTCTGAAGGAAGAGTACAGTAAGAGTGTAGTGGAGGTGAAGAGAGTTTCTGATTGGGTGATGATCGTGAAGGTGGAAGTTGAAGGGATGATGATAAATGTCATCAGTGCCTATGCTCCACAAGTTGGCTGTGAGATGGAGGATAAGGAAAGATTCTGGAGTGAATTAGATGAAGTGGTAGATGGTGTACCTAGGAAAGAACGATTGGTGATTGGGGCAGACTTTAATGGGCATGTAGGTGAAGGGAACAGAGGTGATGAGGAGGTGATGGGTAGGTATGGTTGGAAGGAGAGGAATGTGGAAGGGCAGATGGTGGTAGATTTTGCTAAAAGGATGGAAATGGCAGTGGTGAACACATATTTTAAGAAGAAGGAGGATCATAGGGTGACGTATAAGAGTGGAGGAAGGTGCACACAGGTGGACTATGTGCTATGTAGGAGATGCAACCTGAAGGAGATTGGAGACTGTAAGGTGTTGGCAGGGGACAGTGTAGCTAGACAGCATCGGATGGTGGTCTGTAGGATGGTTTTGGAGGTGAAGAAGAAGAGGAGGAGAGTAAGGACTGAAAGAAGAATAAGATGGTGGAAACTGAAGGAGGAAGACTGTAGTGTGAGGTTCAGGGAAGAGGTCAGACAGGGGCTCGGTGGTGGTGAAGAGGTGCTGGATGATTGGGCAACTACTGCAGAAGTGATGAGGGAGGCAGCTAGAAAAGTACTTGGTGTGACATCTGGAAAGAGAAAGCAAGACATGGAGACGTGGTGGTGGAATGAGGAAGTGCAGGAGAGCATAAGGAGAAAGAGGTTGGCAAAACAGAAGTGGGATAAACAGAGTGATGAGAAAAGTAGGCAGGAGTACAAGGAGATGCGGCAGCAGGTAAAGAGGGATGTGGCAAAAGCCAAGGTAAAGGCATATGAGGGGCTGTATGAGAGGTTGGACAATAAGGAAGGAGAAAAGGATTTATACCGATTGGCCAGGCAGAGGGACCGAGCTGGGAAGGATGTGCTGCAAGTTAGAGCAATAAAGGATGGAAAGGGAAATGTGTTGACTAGTGAGGAGAGTGTGTTGAGAAGGTGGAGGGAGTATTTTGAGCAGCTGATGAATGAGGAAAATCAGAGAGAGAGAAGGTTGGATGATGTGGAGTTGGTAAAGCAGGATGTAGATAGGATTAGTAAGGAGGAAGTGAGAGCAGCGATTAAGAGGATGAAGAGTGGAAAGTCGGTTGGACCAGATGACATACCTGTAGAAGCATGGAGATGTTTGGGAGAGATGGCAGTGGAGTTTTTAACCAGATTGTTTAACAAGATTCTGGAAGGTGGGAGGATGCCTGAGGAATGGAGGAGGAGTGTCCTGGTACCGATCTTTAAGCATAAGGGAGATGTGCAGACCTGCAGTAACTACAGGGGAATTAAGTTGATCAGTCACACAATGAAGTTATGGGAAAGAGTAGTGGAAGCCAGGCTGAGGGAAGAGGTGACCATCTGTGAGCAACAGTATGGTTTCAAGCCGAGGAAGAGCACCACAGATGCCTTATTTGCTTTGAGGATGTTGATGGAGAAGTATAGAGAAGGACAGAAGGAGCTGCATTGTGTTTTTGTGGATTTAGAGAAAGCGTACGACAGGGTGCCGAGAAAGGAGCTGTGGTATTGTATGAGGAAGTCTGGTGTGTCAGAGAAGTATGTGAGGGTGGTGCAGGACATGTATGAGGACAGTGTGACAGCAGTGAAGTGTGCAGTAGGAACGACAGACTGGTTCAGGGTGCGGGTTGGACTACATCAAGGATCGGCCCTGAGCCCTTTCCTGTTTGCAGTGGTGATGGACAGGTTGACGGACGAGGTCAGACAGGAGTCTTCCTGGACTATGATGTTTGCGGATGATATTGTGATTTGTGGTGAGAGTAGTGAGCAGGTTGAGAAGAGCCTGGAGAGGTGGAGATATGCGCTGGAGAGAAGGGGAATGAAAGTCAGTAGGAGTAAGTCAGAGTACATGTGTGTGAATGAGAGGGAGGGCAGTGGAGTGGTGCGGTTGCAGGGAGAAGAGGTGGAGAAGGTGGAGGAGTTCAGGTACCTGTGGTCAACAGTGCAAAGTAATGGAGAGTGTGTTAGAGAAGTAAAGAAAAGAGTGCAGGCAGGGTGGAGTGGGTGGAGAAGAGTGACAGGAGTGATTTGTGATAGTAGGGTATCTGCAAGAGTGAAAGGGAAAGTTTATAGGACTGTGGTGAGACCTGCGATGTTGTATGGATTAGAGACAGTGACATTGAGTAAAAGGCAGGAGGCGGAGCTGGAGGTAGCAGAGCTGAATATGTTAAGGTTTTCGTTGGGAGTGACGAGGATGGACAAGATTAGAAATGAGTTTATTAGAGGGACAGCGCATGTAGGATGTTTTGGTGACAAGGTGAGGGAAGCGAGATTGAGATGGTTTGGACATGTGCAGAGGAGGGACATGAATTATATTGGTAGAAGAATGCTGAGGATGGAGCCACCAGGTAGGAGGAAAAGAGGAAGGCCAAGGAGGAGGTTCATGGATGTGGTGAGGGAAGACATGCAGGTAGTTGGTGTGAAAGAGGCAGAGGTAGAGGACAGGGTGGTATGGAGACGGATGATCTGCTGTGGCGACCCCTAATGGGAGCAGCCGAAAGAAGAAGAAGAAGATCTTTAGGTCACGTTCATAAAACTCTCAAGTTAGCAGTTATTAAGCCCCTAATTGAGAAACCTAATTTGGATCCAAACAAACTATCAAATTACAGACCCATTTCGAATCTCCCATTTATGTCTAAGATTTTAGAAAAGATTGTCTCTGCCCAGTTATGTTCCCACCTACAAGAGAATAATATCTTTGTAAAGAGTTTCAGTCAGGTTTCAGGTCCCATCATAGCACAGAAACTGCTCTAGTTAAAATCAACAATGACCTGTTTTTAGCTTCAGACCAAGGCTACATCTCTCTGTTAGTTTTACTAGATCTTAGTGCTGCAGTCGAAACTATAGATCATGATGTCCTCCTAGATCGCTTACAAAATTACATTGCCATTCAGGGACAGGCATTAAGCTGGTTTAAATCCTACCTGTCTGATCATTACCATTTTGTAGACTTAAATGGAGAGCTATCCAGATTAATTCAAGTAAATTAAGGGGTGCCACAAAGTTCAGTTTTAGGACCCCTGCTTTTCACAACATACAGGCTTCTCTTGGGAAATATTATTAGAAGGCATAGGATTAGCTTCCACTGTTATGCTGATGATACCCAGCTATATATCTCATCGAAACCAGATGAAACATCTCAATTGGGTCTTTTGAAAATATTATCAACCATATTACAAAAACAGCCTTCTTCCACCCTAGAAATATTGCTAAGCTAAGAAACATGTTGTCTATATGTGATGCAGAGAAGCTCGTCCATGCGTTCATGACATCCAGAATAGACTATTGTAATGCATTACTAGGTGGTTGTCCTGCATCATTAATAAACAAGCTACAGTTTGTCCAGAATGCAGCAGTCAGAGTTCTCACAAGGTCGAGAAAATATCACCATATATCCCCGGACCTTCTCATCCCTACACTGGCTACCAGTTAAGTTTCGAATCGACTACAAACTACTGCTACTTACTTACAATACACTAAATGGTTTATCTCCCATGTATCTCTCCAGTTTCTTACACGCTATAATCCTGTCATGCTCCCCGAGACCTCAAATCTCTGGACTTCTAGTAGTTCCTCAAATAGCAATGTCCACTAAAGGTGGTAGAACATTCTCACATTTAGCTCCAACAAGATGGACGAGCTAGCGGCTCTTAGCCGGCATCAGAGGGAATTCCGGGAGTGTAGCATCATGCTGTTCACGGAGTCATGGCTAACCAAGCTAACACCGGATACGACCGTGGCTCTGGATGGATTTGAGTTACTGCGCGCGGACAGAACGATGGAGAGCGGTAAGAGAAAGGGAGGAGGACTGGCAGTGTTTGTGAATAATAGATGGTGTAAAACTGGACACATCACTATTAAAGAGCAGATCTGCTGTAAGGACATTGAGCTGTTAGCCGCTAGCATGAGGCCGTACTATCTGCCGAGGGAATTCTCGCATGTTATCGCGATAGCTGCGTATATTCACCCCTCTGCTGACGGTGAATCGGCATGCGATGTCCTGCATTCTGTTGTTAACAGACTGTTAACACAGAGTCCAAATGCCCTTCTCATTATCTCTGGAGATTTTAATCATGCCTCTCCATCCTCCACTCTGCCCACATTCACTCAGTATGTTTCATGCCACACCAGAGACAATAAAACACCGGATTTATTTTATGCAAACTCATAGGAGGCTTACACATCAGCAGCCCTCCCCCCCTTGGGAAGATCGGATCACAACCTGGTTCATCTCCTACCTGTGTACAAACCCCTTGTATGCAGGCAACCAGCTACCTCCCGCACAGTGACGACATGGTCTGATGAGACCGATGAGGCTCTGAAAGACTGTTTTGAAACAACTATGTGGGAGGAATTGTGCAGTCCACATGGGGAGGATATTGACAGTTTAACAGACTGTATTACGGACTACATTAATTTCTGTGTGGAGAATACTGTACCCACCAGGACTGTACGTTGTTTTCCCAACAACAAACCGTGGATTAACCCTGATATAAAGACTCTCCTTAAAGAGAAGAAGAGGGTTTTTAAATCGGGAAACAAGGAAGAGCTGAAAACTGTCCAGAGAGAACTTAGAAAGAAGATCAGGGAAGGAAAAGCATGCTACAGGAGGAAGATGGAGGATCAGCTGCAGCAGAACAACGTCAGCGGTGTGTGGAAGGGGCTCAAAACCATCACTGGTCATAAGGAGTCCAGCTCTCAGACTGAGGGTGACCAGCAGTGGGTGAATGATCTTAATCTATACTTTAACAGATTTGATCGGCTACCCTCCCCTGCCCCCATCCAGTCCCCCCTGCTGCAATCCCCCTTCTCTGCTTCCACAGCAAGCAGCTCCAGCCCCACCTCTCTCTGCACAGCTATCAGCTCACAGTCATCTCACAACACACCTAACTCCCCCCCCCTGCCGATTCCCTCCAGCCAACACTCCATCCAATACACACTGCCCCTTACAGAAGCCCAGGTGAGAATGGAGCTCAGGAAGATCAAAGCGAGGAAGGCTATGGGCCCAGACGGCATCAGTTCCAGGCTACTAAAGACCTGTGCAGACCAGCTGTGCGGCATATTGCTGTACATGTTTGACCTGAGCCTGAAGCTAGGGAAGGTGCCACAGCTATGGAAAACATCCTGCGTGGTGCCTGTTCCAAAGACGTCGCGCCCAAAAGACTTTGGGGACTACCGACCAGTAGCACTGACCTCCCATCTGATGAAGACATTGGAGAGGTTGGTGCTCACTCATCTCCGACCTCTGGTGATCCCATCAATGGAGCCACTTCAGTTTGCCTACCAACCTGGCATTGGAGTGGAAGACGCTGTCATCTTCCTCCTAAATCAGGCTACTTCACACCTGGAAAAGGCTGGGAGCACTGTGAGAGTCATGTTTTTTGACTTCTCTAGTGCTTTTAACACCATCCAACCTGTGCTCCTGAGGGATAAGATGGTGTACATGGGAGTGGACCATCATCTGTCAGCCTGGATACTGGACTACCTCACAGACCGACCACAGTATGTGAGGACTCATGACTGTGAGTCTGACATGATTGTCTGCAACACTGGAGCCCCGCAGGGAACGGTTCTTGCCCCGTTTCTCTTCACCATCTACACTGCAGACTTCATGTTTAGCTCAGCAACCTGTCACCTACAGAAGTTCTCTGATGACTCTGCCATTGTCGGTCTGATCACGAATGATGATGACAGAGAGTACAGAGGACTTATACAGAACTTTGTGGACTGGTGCCAACGGAGCTGCCTCCAGATAAACGCGGGGAAAACCAAAGAACTGGTGGTGGATTTCCGTAGGCACAAACACACTTCATCACTTCCATTGGTAAACATTCAGGGAAAGGACATTGTGAGAGTGGACTCTTACAAATACATGGGTGTTCACCTAAACAACAAACTGGACTGGACAGACAACACTGAGGAAATCTACAAGAAAGGGCAGAGCAGACTCTTTCTGCTGAGGAGACTAAGGTCTTTTGGAGTGCAGGGAGAGCTACTGAAGACCTTTTTTGACTCTGTTGTGGCATTAGCCATATTCTATGGAGTGGTCTGCTGGGGCAGCAGCATCTCTACTGCAGACAGGAAGAGACTGGACAAGCTGATCAGGAAGGCCAGCTCAGTCCTGGGGATTCCCCTGGACACTGTACAGGAGGTGGGAGAAAGGAGGATGGTAGCAAAACTATCATCATTGCTGCAGAACGCCTCTCACCCCCTGTATGTAACTGTTACATCGCTGAGCAGCTCCTTCAGTGACAGACTGTTACATCCTAAGTGTCTGAAGGAGCGATACAGAAGGTCTTTTCTCCCTGCTGCTATTAGACTGTACAATAAAAGCTGCTCCCAGTGAACCATTAACCAAAATACTCACTGCTATTACTGTTCAATGGTGTAATAGTTACTGTTTTTACTGTTTTACTATTTAATAATACTACTGTGTGCAATATTACCTGCAATACATGCAATATTACATGCAATATGTGCAATATCACCTGAAATACGTGCAATATTACCTGCAATACGTGCAATACCACCTGTGTGCAATACAACCTGCAATACGTACTTTCCCTCATCTGTATTTATATATTGTGTTGTGTATATACTTGTAATATTATAGTATGTCTTATTTGTCTATTCTTTTATATATTTGCATTTATTTTTTATTTTTTATTTTTCTTCATACTTCTGTAACAAAGAAATTTCCCCACGGTGGGACGAATAAAGGTTTATCTTATCTTATCTTATCTTAAACTTTGGAATAGTCTTCCTGACAGTGTTCGGAGCTCAGCCACACTTTCCCAGTTTAATTGCAGATTAAAGTCGTATCTTTTTAGCGAGTTCTACACATAACACACATCACATCATAACCTTGTGCTCCAGAACATCTGATTACATGCACATTATCAACTTGTGCTTGCTAATATCATGAACAGCAGCTACACCAGACATGGGCAAACTACGGCCCGCAGGCCACACACGGCCCGTTAGGTTTATTAATCCGGCCCGCCGAACGTGACCAAATTCTATTAAAATAGGTACGGGTAAACATTGTTCAATTTACTTTTCTCCTGTAATGCCCACGTTTCCCCTAAAGATGTCGCACTTCAGCTCCATTGACGTTGTTCATGTGCAATACAGTACAGGTAGTCGTCGACTTACGACCTATGCGACTTACAACCGTTCGACTTTACGACCACAATCGCTGGCTGCGGCGTGCATTATTTCCATCATAATTTCACAGTGCTGTACATATAGCCTTCTCTACTTATGCCCAAATCGTGTTACGAATGATGCCGGAAGCCGGTGCGTGCTGCTGCTGTACATATAGCCTACTCAACTTACGACCAAATCGTGTTATGACCGACCTGTCGGTCCCGATCATGGTCGTAAGTCGACGACTACCTGTACTCTCTTCTTCTCTTAAGAGAGCTTAATCTGATACTCTTTAAAAACTGCGACAGTTTCTGACAAACACCTTGGATCTATCCTGAGAATTGCCACAACAAAACTTACTCCAGACTTTGATGAACTGGCAAAATAAGGAGTTCAGCAACACTGTTCCTACTAAAACTGAACTTGAGTTTTTCTGCTGTGTTTATTAATGCACTGGCAAAAAAAAAGATTATTTTGTATGATACAGCTGCAAATAAGTATTTGAACACCTGAGAAAGTCAATGTTAATATTTGGTACAGTAGCCTTTGTTTGCAATTACAGAGGTCAAACGTTTCCTGTAGTTTTTCACCAGGTTTGCACACACTGCAGGACACAGAGTTTGAGCTCCCTCCAAAGATTCTCTATTGGGTTTAGGTCTGGAGACTGGCTAGGCCACGCCAGAACCTTGATATGCTTCTTACAGAGCCACTCCTTGGTTTTCCTGGCTGTGTGCTTCGGGTCATTGTCATGTTGGAAGACCCAGCCTAGCCCTGTCCCATGTGCAGAAAAACACCCCCAAAGCATGATGCTACCA
>JAAIIK010006649.1:0-11238 GCA_014706435.1 Silurus glanis | reverse complement strand
TAGCATATCCCATCATAAACATGTAAAATTAGCATGGGCAAGTGCATACTGTTGTTTACATTTTCGCTTGGCTCGAAAAACCGCTTTCTCTTCGTCCTAGAAGCCTGAGACTTGCGGAATCGCAATTTCAGCGACTATGAAACTTATTATTGACAACACGTAAAAGGCTTTGCCAAATATGTGTTGTTGTTTTGTTTTTGATAAATTATGATCTTCTATGCTCTTTTTATTCACTTTTTGCAGTTTTAAACAGTTGTTATATAGTTTGGATTATGAATATGAAAATTAATATTTTTGAAAAAAACTAAATACTTTTTATACAAAATGTCATAATTTGGTCAGAAAATGTTTTGCTATAGCATATCCCATCATAAACATGTAAAATTAGCATGGGCAAGTGCATGCTGTTTGTGCAAATTCACTGGGTTCGAAAAACAGCTTTCTCTTCGTCCTAGAAGCCTGAGACTTGCGGAATCGCAATTTCAGCGTCTATGAAACTTATTCTTGACAACACGTACAAGGCTTTGCCAAATATGTGTTTTTGTTTTGTTTTTGATAAATTTTGACTTTCTATGCTATTTTTATTCACTTTTTGCAGTTTTTATATAGTTTTGATTATGAATATGAAAATTAATATTTTTGAAATAACAATACTTTTTATGAAAAATGTCATAATTTGGTCAGAAAATGTTTTGCTATAGCATATCCCATCATAAACATGTAAAATTAGCATGGGCACGTGCATGCTGTTTGTGCAAATTCGCTGGGTTCGAAAAACCGCTTTGTCTTTGTTCTAGAAGTCTAAGACTTGCGGAATCGCATTTTCAGGGTATATGAAACTCATTCTTGACAACACGAACAAGGCTTTGCCAAATGTGTTGTTGTTTTGTTTTTGATTAATCATGACATTCTAAGCAATTTTCAACACTTGTTGCAGTTTTTATGAAGCTTTGATTATGAATATGAAAAATAATATTTTTGAAATAACTAAGTACTTTTGTGGGGGAGTGGTGGCTCCAGCGGTTAAGGCGCTGGGTTACCGATCGGAAGGTCTGGGGTTCAAGCCCCGATATCGCCAAGCTGCCACTCTTGGGCCCTTGAGCAAGGCCCTTAACCCTCTATGCTCCAGGGGACCCTTACGAGAAAAATAAATCAAGGACCGTGACGTCGGAGCGACGTGGGGCCGCCTTCCCGTGGTCTCACCACCTGCAGGAGGGACCGTAAGGGACCGGTGCTGAGAGGATCGGGCAGCAGTCGAAGGCGGGGGTCTTGACAACCCGATCCCTGGACACGGAGAAGTGTCTAGGGAATCTGCTTAGACTGCTGCCCCCGCGACCCGAATACGGATAAGCGGGAGAAGATGAATGAATGAATAAATACTTTGTATGAAAAAAATGTCATAATTTGGTCAGAAAATGTTTTCTAATATCATAACTCATCATAAACATGTAAAATTATCATGGACAAGTGCATACTGTGTTTGAAATTTTCGCTTGGCTCGAAAAACCGCTTTCTCTTCGTCCCAGAAGCCTGAGACTTGGGGAATCGCATTTTCACGGTCTATGAAAGTCATTCTTGACAACAAAAAAAGGCTTTGATAAATAAGTTCTGTTGTTTTGTTTTAGATTAATCACGACTTTCTAAGCCATTTTTCATTCACTTGATGTAGTTTTTATGAAGTTTTGATTATGACTATGACAATATTTTTGAAATAATACTTTTTATGAAAAATGTCATAATTTGGTCAGAAAATGTTTTGTAATATCAGATCACATCATAATCATGTCAAATAATCAAGGGCAAGTGCATGCTGTTTGTGCAATTCGCTTGGTTCGAAAAACAGCTTTCTCTTCGTCCTAGAAGCCTGAGACTTGCGGAATCGCAATTTCAGCGTCTATGAAACTTATTCTTGACGACACGTACAAGGCTTTGCCAAATATGTGTTGTTGTTTTGCTTTTGATAAATTACGACTTTCTATGCTATTTTTATTCACTTTTTGCAGGTTTAAACATGTTTTATATAGTTTTGATTATGAATATGAAAATTAATATTTTTGAAATAACTAAATACTTTTTGTGAAAAATGTCAAAATTTGGTCAGAAATTGTTTTGCTATAGCATATCCCATCATAAACATGTAAAATTAGCATGGGCAAGTGCATGCTGTTTGTGCAAATTCGCTGGGTTCAAAAAACCGCTTTGTCTTTGTTCTAGAAGTCTAAGACTTGCGGAATCGCATTTTCAGGGTCTATGAAACTGATTCTTGACAACACGAACAAGGCTTTGCCAAATATGGTCTGTTGTTTTGTTTTTGATTAATCACGACTTTCTAAGCAATTTTTCATTCACTTGTATGAAATTGAATAAATATGTAAAATGATCATGGGCAAGTGCATTTTCGCTTTCCTCGAAAAACTGCTTTCTCTTCGTCCTAGAAGCCTGAGTCTTGCGGAATCGCATTTTCAGTGATACTCATGCTTGACAACAAGTACAAGGCTTTGCCCAATATGGTCTGTTGTTTTGTTTTTGATTAATCACGACTTTCTAAGCAATTTTTCATTCACTTGTTGCAGTTTTTAACAGTTTTTATGAAGTTTTGATTATGAATATGAAAAATAATATTTTTGAAATAACTAAATACTTTTGTGGGGGAGTGGTGGCTCCAGCGGTTAAGGCGCTGGGTTACCGATTGGAAGCTCTGGGGTTCAAGCCCCGGTATCGCCACGCTGCCACTCTTGGGCCCTTGAGCAAGGCCCTTAACCCTCTATGCTCCAGGGGACCCTTACGAGAAAAATAAATCAAGGACCGTGACGTCGTAGCGACGTGGGGCCGCCTTCCCGTGGTCTCACCAGGAGGGACCGGTATGAATGAAAAAATGTCATAATTTGGTCAGAAAATGTACTTACAAGGCTTTGCCAAATATGTGCTGTTGTTTTGTTTTTGAGTAAATCAAGACTTTCTAAGCAATTTTCATTCACTTGTTGCAGTTTTTAACAGTTTTTATGAAGTTTTGATTATGACTATGAAAATTAATATTTTTGAAATAATACTTTTCATGAAAAATGTCATAATTTGGTCAGAAAATGTTTTGAAATATCAGATCTCATCATAAACATGTAAAATTATCATGAGCAGGTTGATTAATGATTATAATTGAAATATATTTTATAATATAATTATATATAAAAATATAATTATATAATAATTTTTATATATTATTTAATTATATAATAAATTGATTATAATATAGTCAAATATTATTCAGCACCTAGAAGCTCATTTTTGACAGCAACTGTTTTATATAAAAAAAACTATGCTTATGAATATGATAAATCAATAACTGTTAAAACTCATAGTTTTATGTATGAAAAAAATATGTCCAAAAATATTTTTTCATGTCAGATTTTTGTTTTTCGTTCACTTATTGCACTTCATTTCATGATTTTCAATTAAATTATGCTTCTAAATATCAAAATTCATGTTTAAAAAATAATGGTTATCTTTTTATGAAAAATTTGCTTATGAATTTGAAAATTCATATTTTCCAAATAAAAATCATATTCGTATCAAAAAATACATTGTTTTTAAACCACCGTTTGTCATCTAGGGTTTTTCGTTTACGTCTTGCACTTTTTAACGTTTTTGACAATAAATCATGCTTATGAATCTGAAAATTCATATTTCAGATTTAAAAATTTTTTTTTATGAAAAATTTTTTTTTTATGAAATTATTAGCATAATCATGAAATATTATATTTTACTAAAATCAATACATTTTGTATTTAAACAAAATCATTTTTTTCAATACATTGTTTATCACGTTTTGCGTTGAATTTTTGCACTTTTAATTTTTTTAGTTAAATAATACTCATGAATATGAAAATTCATATTTTCACAATAACATTTTGATAAAAATGTAAAATTTTTTGATGAAATTATGGTTATGAATATGATATGTAATTTTTTAATAATTAGATTTTTTATAAAAGTCAGCTTTTGTTCAAACCATTGTTTGTCAACACTTTTTGCGTTGAATTGTTGCACCTTCAACGGTGTTTAGTTAAATGATGCTTATGAATATGAAAAGTCATAATTTCAAAATGAGTTGTAAAAACTTGATTTGTCATATCACGTTTTTCATTAAATTTAATAACTTTTTAACAGTTTTTTATGAAATTATTTGGATGAATATGAAAAGGTAAATTTTACCAATTAATTTCATATTTTATTTAAAAAAAAAAATATTTTTCTCATCCCATAATTCTTAATGTAAGTCTTTTGCTTACATATCGCACTTTTTAAACGTTTTTTCATTAAATGGTGAGTACATATGAGTAAGAAAATGTATATTTTCACAATAACTATCACATTTTTAATAAAAAAAGTAATATTTTTGTAAAAACTTGATTTATATAGGCACTTTATTGTTTTGCGTTCACTTATGGCACTTTTTCAAAGGTTTTCCATGAACATATAATTTATATTTTACAATATCTAATTTTTATGATCATGGTTAACTGATTTTTTTTTTATGAAATTATGATTATGAATATGAAATTTAATATTTTAATAAAAACAATAAATATTTTATGGATCATATTCCTTTTTTAAACTATTGTTTGACCATGCTTAGCATTGAATTTTTGCACTTCCAACGGTTTTTAGTTAAATGATGCTGATGAATATGAAAAGTCAGAATTTCGCATTATCTTGTAACAACTTGATTTGTCAAATCACGTTTTTTAATTGAATTTTTGCACGTTTTTCATGAAATTATTCCTTTCAATATGAAAATTTATATTTAACCAATTAATTTCGTATTTATATGAGAAAAGTCATATTTGCCAAAACATGGTATTTCATGAAATCTTTTTCATTCACATTGCACTTTTAACGATTTATTTGTGAAATTATGAATATGAATATTTTCACAATAACTTGTAAAAACTTTTTAACAGTTTTTCATGGAATTATTCTGATGAATATGAAAATTAATATTTTGGCAATTCATTTTATATTTTTATTAAAAAAAGGTATTTGAATTTTTTTTTACATTTTTTTAATTTTAGAAGGTACATGAATTTTTATATTCTTTAGCATAATTTCATGAAAAACCGTACAAAAGTACATGAAAAAAGTACATGAAAAATAAAAAGGTTACATGACAAATCATGTTTTGCAAAAATATGATTTTTGTTCATAAAAAAATCATAAAAAATTTATTTTCATATTCTTAAGAAAAATGTCAGGTAAAACTGTTAAAAGACTGTTGCTGTATATTCTTTGCTAAAGAATATAAAAATTCAGATTTTTATAATATATTTTTTATGAAAAAGGTCAGATTTATGTCAAAACATTATCTGTATTGCAATCTTGGGTTTTTTTCACAAATTGCACCTTTTAATGGTAAGTATTGAAATTGTGCTAATGAATATAAAAATTCATATTTTCATAATTATAATGTTTTTTATTATTTTCATAATAACTATGTTTATTTTTACAGAAAAAATAAGTCATATTTTAGATTCAACATAATCTGTAATGGCACCTTTTCGTTTTTCGATAAGTAAATGAAACGGTGCCATGTCAAATCATGTTGTAACTAAAATATGACCTTTATTTGTAAAAAATAAATATAATAGTAATGAAAATATAACCATTGCTATCATAATATTTATAAAATTTGGATGATTAAAAAATATAGATTTTTATATTCATTAGCAAATGTAATTAAAAATAAGTGAACGAAAAACAAAAAGGTGCCATGACAAATCATGTTGTAACTAAAATATGACGTGTTTTTTCGTAAAAATATGATCGTTATTATGAAAAGATTTTTTATATTACATTGGCAAATTTAATTAAGAAACCTTGATGAAATAAGTGAGCATAAAACGAAAATTTGGAATGACAAATCATGTTGTAACTCAAATATTACATCTTTGTTACGTATAAATAAATATAAAGGTTATTATGAAAATATGCATGATCTTTGCTTTCATAATTTTCATAAAATTCTGATAATTATGAAAATATGAAGTTTGATATTAAATTGGCAAATAAGGTGCAATAAGTGAACCAAAAACGAAAAGCTGCCACGACAAATCATGTTTTGCCTAAAGTATGACTTTTTTCGTAAAAAAAAAAAAAAAAACTTTTGAAAATATTTATTTTTATATTAATTAGCAAAATTTACCCCTGGTGGTCTAGTTGTTAGGATGCGGTGCTCTCACCGCTACAGCCCGGGTTCGATCCCAGGTCAGGGAATATTATAGGTATGAAAATATGAATTTTCATATTTTTAAGAATAATTTCATAAAAACCCGTTAAAATGTTCAATAAGTGAACCAAAAACGAAAAGGTGCAATGACAAATCATGATTTGCCATCTGAATGCATGAGTTTTATCACTGAGGTGCCATTTGGATTATATTTTCAGACCTCCATGAGAAAAATGGTCTGAATAGGGCTAGCATGCTAGCACCATGCATAAACTATTACAAATTAAAAACACACCAGTGAAGAAAAAATAATTCATGTTGAATGACGGTGAGTATTATTGCCTTGTGTTCGTCTTTTTGCTTCCTTCAGGATGCAAACCAACAACGTTGTCAGAGTGAAGTTCAAAGATAGCAAAAAATATATTTTTTCTTCAAAACCATTTACGTTTCAAACGTTTTTGGAATGTGGTAAGAGGAGAACATTTAACATTGTTAATATCATTAATACTTTTCCTTCTAAAAATGTTAATAGTATTAAACTAAGTTTATGGTTGTATCTTATGGGATATAAAAATAACTAACTTCCTTTGGCATTGCTGGTTTTTGGCAATTTGGCAATGGTTTGTCATCCTTCAGTTGGCAAGAAATTTGATCTTCCTACAATGGATGTAAAAGTATTTGATGACTCGAAGACAGAGGTTGATGAGGAAGCATTTGAATACCTGCTGAAAGGACCAGACCTTGGTGTCCTAGAAATTTGGATCCCAAACAAAGAATGTTTTGATGGTAAAATGTTTTACATGCTTATACATTTTTGTGTTTATTTTCAGCAATACTCACCAATTTATTTTTGCATAGACTAATGTGTCTATTGTACTAATTCTCAATAGCTGTATAACACGATTTAAAAATAGTATGAACAGTTATTCAGACTATAGGTATGGTTTATATTGAAGATTCTTTAAGCTCAAGCTCAGTAGGAGATACCGAAGGCACATCAGAGTCTGACGACACAGAAATTTTGATTAGTGATTTTTGATTAGTTTGATAAGTCCTCCTAAAAAAAATCAAACAGAGGAACATCTTGCTAAAGTAAGGATCACCAATCTTGTCTCTGAATTACATCTATATAGAATTACTTAAATATTAAAGATATTTGGAACTATACACAGTTGCCAGTTGTTATTTTCTCATTTTTGCTCAATATTATATCATCCCCTCTTTCAGATGATCGAAGATATCCTAAAGACCAGCCCTGGAGGTGAAAAGATTGCAAGTGAATACGCGCGCACTAAAAGTCATGGTGAAAATCTTGGTAGCACATTTGACAAATGAACATGGGTAGGTTGTTTATACAGTACCTTGTAAATTAAGGTTTCTGATGTTATGGGTTGTAATTGGTTTCTGTTTGTGTGTGTGTAGAACAAGGCCTTCGCGACACTTGAAGGAACAATATGCAAAGGGAATCATCTCCCTCTTCCCAAATTTGGCTGACCCCAGGAGCAAACTTGGCTATGTTAGTAGCTGTTGCCTCTCAATCTATTTGATTTACAGAAGGAGGATTTACTGCATCTTGCAAAATAAATATTATTTACAGTATAATTGAAGTGGTATTTATTTTCTTAGTCTAGTAATGTATAACTTTTAGGTCTGTTTGTTCCGGTCATAGGAGCATTATTACAATGCAGAATATGGAAGTGGATTTTTGGCATGGAGAATTAAAACTCTGCAAAAAGAAGCATCGGTGGGTGAAATGCCCATGGCAACCACAAACAGGTGCAAGATTTGATGTTTAATTAGTGCTTGGCTGCAAGGCTTGATTAACATGTTATTTACATTTTTTTAAAAAATAAATATGCAACTTTTGCATTATTGAAATATTTTACTCATCTTTACATTTGTGACTTGTATTTGAAGTATTCTTTTGTTCTATAGTGAGAATGAGGTCATGTTATAGTATCTCTACAAAATATAATTGCTTTTCTTTTTGAATGTGAACATGTTTTTCATAATCTCTAACGGTTGGCAAATTTAAATGTCATTCTGGGATATATATGAATGTTTTCCATGTTATTTTCTGTCATTTATCTTCTTTGATAAAAAGATTTGTAATAAAAAGAATTACAAAAGTGGTTTTCATATTGTCTTAAACTATTTCAGGAGGGCCAACTGCTGAAAGGTATCCCTGCAAAGGAGATCGTTTGTTAAATGATGAACTTCAGTGTCAGGAAGCAATTGCCCTGATGAATCCAGTGGTAAACGAAAAGATGAGGTTAACGCTGGCCTATCGCCAGAAGCTGCTTCATGACACTAAAGAGTCAACTGATTATCAATTTTCCCACTATTCCAGGATATACCAGGAATTATAAATATAAAATCAAGTTCTATTGTTCTGCCGTAACACAGACTTGTTTGGTAAACAAACTTAGTTCTTACTGTGTTACTGACTTTTATTATCTTTGGCAGATTGATCAAGATTTTAGACTTCTATTTGGTGATGCAACTGCTGCAAAGTTGTTGGAGAAGTGGTGCACCAGCATAAAACCAAAGGTTATTGCCCAGAGCCGTGGCCTCACACAGACTTGTGAGCTAAAATACCTCATCCAAAATGCTGAAGCCAATGAAGTTGAAGAAGGTAACAATATTGTGCTATAGCTTATGTGAACTAAGATGAAATTAAGCATTAATGGCAAAAGTTTCAAATGTGGTCACAACTTTACCCATTAGACATGCATGTTTCATACCAACTTGTAATGGGTAAACTGTATGAAAATCACTTGTTGCTCTAACATTTCTACCCTGATCTACCCTTTTATGCACAAGGGCCACATACAGGTGTTGCAGATTTACCATCTGAAATTGTTTTCATTTGGAGTTCTGAATAGCAAAAGCATGGTTTATGTCTTGTAGATACAGTTTAACTGTATGACATCGTACATCTGTAGTCAAGACTGTTCATAATATTAGTCAATACTGTTAATACTAGTTAATGTATTTATACAGGCTCATCTTCCAAGTAATGTTAAGTCAAGTGAAACTGAGTAGGATGGTATGTTCAACACCTTCTAGCTAAAAACCAAACTCACAGGCCTATAAACGAAATCACTTTGTTTTCCATGTCTCCAGCTTGGGACAGCGACATGTCGTCAATTCTGATTCTGGTTCACCTTTTGACACCTTCAAGTCAAGAGTATCTCAGCTATACAAGCATGTGATAGTCTTGTGAAATTCATCAAGGTGAATGGAGCAGATCAATTGATACTATTTTATACTGTTCCTTTACTGTGTGACCTTGAAATTGCTTATTTCTCAGACAGGTACTTAAAGATCATCTGTCCTCCAAATTATTTTATTCTTATCTACTTCACTCATACTTAGTAACAATCTATTGGAATCTCTTGGAAGTATGTACAGAAACTTTAGTGGAAGACATCAATGCATCTTTATTCATGCTGCATATTGACTTTAACTGTTAGGCCACGTTGGCTCTAATATGTTTCATTCTTTCACAGACTGGTACCAGTATCTAAGGGCACCTGGATAGAATTGGAGAAAGTCTCCAGCCGTATCTACTTGCTGTTGGACCAAAGAAAAGTAGGATCCAGAGTTCATTCATTCATTCATCTTCTCCCGCTTATCCGAATTCGTGTCGCGGGGGCAGCAGTCTAAGCAGATTCCCTAGACACTTCTCCGTGTCCAGGGATCGGGTTGTCAAGGCCCCCGCCTTCAACTGCTGCCCGATCCTCTCAGCACCGGTCCCTTACGGTCCTTCCTGCAGGTGGTGAGCCCACGGGAAGGCGGCCCCACGTCGCTCCTTCGGGCTGAGCCCGGCCGGACCCCGTGGGGGAAGGCCCGGCAACCAGGCGCTCGCATACGAGCCCCAACCCCGGGCCTGGCTCCAGGGTGGGGCCCCGGCTGCGCCATACCGGGCGATGTCACGGTCCTTGATTTATTTTTTCTCTTAAGGGTTTTTTGAACCGCTCTTAGTCTGACCCGTCGCCTAGGACCTGTTTGCCTTGGGAGACCCTACCAGGGGCATATAGCCCCGGACAACATAGCTCCTATTATTAGAGGGACAGCACATGTAGGACGTTTTGGAGACAAAGTTAGAGTGGTACAATTAAGATGGTTTGGACATGTGCAGAGGAGGGACATGGGTTATATCAGTAGGAGAATGCTGAGGATGGAGCCACCAGGGAGGAGGAAAAGAGGAAGGCCAAGGAGGCGGTTTATGGATGTGGTGAGGGATGACATGCTGGTAGTTGGTTCGAAAAGGCAGCTGTAGAGGACAGGGGGGGTATGGAGACGGATGAGCCGCTGTGGCGACCCCACGCATACATGAGCCAAAATTTCAGGATCAACACTCTCTGAACTGTCAGTTGTTGTTAAATTGAACTTAAACATATGTTTAATTTGTTGGCTTTGTTTAATTTGCAGTACTTTGAGTTACTTTATCGTAAAGTGCACCTGTTGAAGTTAAAGACGAAACACTTTCCGAAATCATTGTCTTTGTAATGTAGAGTGAAGTTTTCCTGTATTTTAAACTTGTCTCTAACGACTGATTCCAACTCTGCACAGGTATCTGAATATTCAGAAGGCAGCTGAAGCTTGTGAATGAAATGTTCATTTAAGGATCACCCGTAATTGTGCCGAGTGAGCCATCTCCTTTTTCAAATATGACAGTTATATTAATTATCAATTTAGAGAACAGACATGCATTTGAATTAAGCCATGTTATTTTAGTGTTTACTGAAAGGTTGCAATGTTTAGTAAAAAGATAAATAAAATTATGGTGATCAATAAGAGCCTTTTATGCCCAAATTGCTTACCTAGAATTGTATGGAAATTAAATGTTTCAAAATAACCATACACTTTCCCTTAACCACATATGCGGCTAATGGCACACCACCATTTAGGTTGTGCTGAAGAAGTACTTAAAAGTTCAAAATACCTGCACTATCTACAAGTGCACATTGTACCAGGATTTGCATGTTTTCACTAAAACGCAACTGTGTTTT
>JAAIIK010006627.1:0-13786 GCA_014706435.1 Silurus glanis | reverse complement strand
GGTTTCATGCCGAGGAAGAGCACCACAGATGCCTTATTTGCTTTGAGGATGTTGATGGAGAAGTATAGAGAAGGACAGAAGGAATTGCATTGTGTATTTGTGGATTTAGAGAAAGCGTACGACAGAGTGCCGAGAGAGGAGTTGTGGTACTGTATGAGGAAGTCAGGTGTGTCAGAGAAGTATGTGAGGGTGGTGCAGGACATGTATGAGGACAGTGTGACAGCAGTGAAGTGTGCAGTAGGAACCACAGAGTGGTTCAGGGTGAGGGTTGGACTACATCAAGGATCGGCCCTGAGCCCTTTCCTGTTTGCAGTGGTGATGGACAGGTTGACGGACGAGGTCAGACAGGAGTCTCCATGGACTATGATGTTTGCGGATGATATTGTGATTTGTGGTGAGAGTAGTGAGCAGGTTGAGAAGAGCCTGGAGAGGTGGAGATGTGCGCTGGAGAGAAGGGGAATGAAAGTCAGTAGGAGTAAGACAGAGTACATGTGTGTGAATGAGAGGGAGGGCAGTGGAGTGGTGCGGTTGCAGGGAGAAGAGGTGGAGAAGGTGGAGGAGTTCAGGTACCTGGGGTCAACAGTGCAAAGTAATAGAGAGTGTGTTAGAGAAGTAAAGAAAAGAGTGCAGGCAGGGTGGAGTGGGTGGAGAAGAGTGACAGGAGTGATTTGTGATAGTAGGGTATCTGCAAGAATGAAAGGGAAAGTTTATAGGACTGTGGTGAGACCTGCGATGTTGTATGGATTAGAGACCGTGGCATTGAGTAGAAGACAGGAGGTGGAGCTGGAGGTAGCAGAGCTGAAGATGTTAAGGTTTTCGTTGGGAGTGACGAGGATGGACAGGATTAGAAATGAGTTTATTAGAGGGACAGCACATGTAGGATGTTTTGCTGACAAGGTGAGGGAGGCGAGATTGAGATGGTTTGGACATGTGCAGAGGAGGGACATGAATTATATTGGTAGAAGAATGCTGAGGATGGAGCCACCAGGTAGGAGGAAAAGAGGAAGACCAAGGAGGAGGTTCATGGATGTGGTGAGGGAAGACATGCAGGTAGTTGGTGTGAAAGAGGCAGATGTAGAGGACAGGGTGGTATGGAGACGGATGATCCGCTGTGGCGACCCCTAATGGGAGCAGCCGAAAGAAGAAGAAGAAGATATATAAATACATGAAATCAGTCCTAGAGCAATCCAGAAAAGTAATGGGTTAAAAGCCACATGTCTCATGAGTGTATATTTTAAATTTATTGAAGATATCATAAAAAATTAGATTCCTACAAACATTTATCTGAGACTATGTCTGGTTCGCCCCTCCCCGCCCAAATTTTAGGACTCACAGCTGAAAACACGTACCTAACTTTAAATGTTCACAGTTCCTGATATACATGTGCTACATACACAATTTAAAAATCTTTGGAAAGAAGACACTTTGAGCTTTACTCTCAATCATCAAAGTTGATCTTGCTCAAAAAGATATTACGTTATAGACGATGAAGTCCCATAGATATACATTTCCTGCAGTGAACATTATTTTTATTTCATATATAAATACATGAAATCGGTTCTGGAGCAATCCAGAAAAGTACTGGGTTGAAAGCCACATGTCTCATGAGTTTATATTTCAAATTTTATGAAGATTTTCATAACAAATGAGATTCCTACAAACATTTATCTGAGACTATGTCTGAGCCTTTTCTCCCTCCCCCTGTTTGAAAGACACCTGCTAAACTCAGGTGTTCATTCATACTCCATTCATACAGTCTGCATATTATATTTAAAAAAAAAAAAACAAAGTCCAGTTAGCACGAGCTATAAACAGCTGTTTGTGTTGACCTGAGAGCTGCATCACTTCCTGGTTCATCACTGCTTCTTCGCTGCTTCAGCCAGTAAGAGTTTGTAAAGAATAATAAAACTAAGATTCACACACGTGGAGAATAAAATCCTCCCATATATCATTAAAATCCTGCACTTATTGGCTACATTGTCCATCAGTCATTTTGTTTCCATAATGCTACTGGCTGGAAAGAAAAGGTTTGAAATGAAAGGCGGCGCATAAAACATAAAACGTAAAACATGACGACACCTGCAGAGAGAGTAGAGACTCAACCAAAGATTTCAACTTTTTTATTTTTATTTTTTATTTTTTTGTCATCTCAACCGTTTTGTAACACTATATTCTACCAGCCATATTTGTTTTTTTTACCAAGATGTCGTTTTTTTTATGTAAAAGTTATTCGGAAATATATAAACACAAACACCAGCCGAAGTTCTGTGACGTAAACAAAGGAATAAACATCTAAATAACAACACTATTGTTCGGTTGGAGCAGAAATGCTTTACTTTACATCTTTACTTTACAGCATTTTTTCACAAGTGAAATAATGAGTTCAGTGTTTGGAAACCTCATAGTAAACTATAATTTTTGTGTGTGTGTGTGTGTGTGTGTGTGTGTGTGTGTGTGTGTGTGTGTAGTTGGTGTTTAGTTTCTGTGATAAACTCTTCGGCCTGATGGTGAAGGACATTGAGGCAATGGATGCAAGCATACTGAAGGGAGAGACAGCGACTGGAAAAAAACAAAAGGTGTACCTATCAGTCTACTTGTCTGTTTAGCGCACTTGTTAATTTAACTCTATATTACAGACAAATAAAATATTTCAAAACTCGACCATCAACCAAATTTAACCAGAAATGTTTACCAGCTACATTAGTATTTTCATTAAACCAAAGGACCAACCTTGCTTGTTTAACTACAGCGCAATCCCTTTTTACAATTTTTTTTCTTGTATCTGTACAGATTGAGATTGGTCTGTTATTAGGAAACAGTCAGGTGATCTTTGAGAAAGCTGAGAGTTCCTCCCTTTCCCTTGTTGGTAAGTTTTGCTTTATGAAGACCGTTCACACATGTGCTTGACCCTTACCCACTGAAAGATTTCCTTTTCCTTCAGGAAAAGCCAAAACCAAAGAGGCGCGTCAGTCAATTATCAATCCCGACTGGAACTTTGAGCGCATGGGCATCGGCGGCTTGGATAAAGAGTTTTCAGACATCTTCCGAAGAGCATTCGCCTCGCGCGTCTTTCCACCTGATATCGTGGAACAGATGGGTACAGCTTGTCTTATCATTACATCACAGGCCCAGCTGTAGATCCCCTCCTCACACACACTGTAGATGTGTTAGTAATGACTGTAGTGTGCTCTCTCTGACTTCCCTTCTCTGTAGGATGCAAACATGTTAAAGGAATTCTCCTCTTCGGTCCTCCCGGTTGTGGTAAGACTCTGATGGCAAGACAGATCGGCAAGATGTTGAACGCCCGCGAGCCAAAAGTCGTGAACGGACCAGAGATTCTCAATAAATATGTTGGAGAGTCTGAGGCTAATATCAGGAAACTGTTTGCTGATGCTGAGGAGGAGCAAAAGAGGGTAGGAAACAAATACATACACAAGCATGCCCACACTCACTCAGATGACATCCAAGGATATAGCAATACCATCTTTCTCTTTCTCTCTGTCTGCGGTAGTTGGGTGCTAACAGCGGGCTGCACATTATCATTTTCGATGAGTTGGATGCCATCTGTAAGCAGCGTGGTACAGGAGCAAGCAGCACCGGAGTCCATGACACTGTGGTCAACCAGCTGCTGTCCAAGATTGATGGTGTGGAGCAACTCAACAATATCCTTGTTATAGGTAAACAACACTACACTGCACTATAATATTTAACATTTTAAAAGCACACTGATTGTATTGGATCGGTTTGTTGACTTCATTGTTTCTGTTGTTACTGTACAGGAATGACTAACAGACCTGATCTAATAGACGATGCGCTGATGAGACCTGGCAGGTTTGAAGTAAAAATGGAGATCGGTAAGATCTTTATAACGTTTTTTTTTTTCAACCAAATTCATACCCAGCTGAGGTCAAAAGAAATTATTTGATTCTTTTACCAATGATGCCATTAAAAAACTGACAAAAATATTGGAACACCTGATCCTTCCAGCCATATGTGGATCTTTACCAAACTGATGCCACACAGATGAAAGCACACAATTGTACAGGATGTCCTTGGATGCACTAGCATGAAATTTTCCCTTCACTTGAACTTGGAGACCCAAACCTGTTCCAGTATGACAATACCCCTGTGCACAAAGCCAGCTCCATGAAGATGTGCATAGTTTGTAGTGGAAAATCTTGAATGACCTGCTATAGAGCTCTAACCTTGACCCTATTGAACACCTTTGGGATTAATTGGAATGCAGACTGCACCCCAGGCATCCTCACCTCACCCGGGTCAGTACCTGACTCTACATTTACCTTTACGGCATTTTGCAGACACCCTTATCCAGAGTGACTGTTATGCGCGGACGAGGCGGAAGCAGAGATGTGCGAAAACAGAGTCTTTAATGACAGATGCTGAATAATCCAAAGAACACACACAAACCAGAACGGAATCAGAAGTAATGCGGTGAAAGCAGAATGTCTCTATCGAAAGTCCTTGTGGCGTATATAGACAGCGAGCAGAGCTGGCAGCAGAACGGGAAACGTGGAGCTGACAGCTTGAGTCCATACGAGCAATAACGGACAGTGTTAGTGGGAAGCGGAGCTGCTTATAAAGGAGGGAGTCTGATGGAAGTCAGGTGCGCCGAGTTAGTAAGCAGGCGAGCAGCTCCATGTTGGCGGGGCATGTGCGGGTGAGAGCGCAGGGTGCTCCCTGACAGTGACGTACAAAAGTGCTTTGCCTTTTTTTATTTTTATAAATATAAACAAAGATAAAACAAACTGGGGAAAGTGCTAGTTCAAGTGTTAAATAGTTCAACCTTACTAACACGCTTGTGGCTGAACGAATCTCAAAAAACACATAACCATCTTATAGTCGGGTGCCTGCAAAGATTTGTCTATATAGTGTTTTTACCTATGTTAGGGGAGCCAAGGTGTGATATTTCAAAGCTAAAAGGTCACTCAGACCTCTGCACAGTTGTGTTTTCATTACCTGGCTAATAAGGAGAAACAGCAATGACTGAATAGCATGTCCCACCCGTAGTGTTTGATCGACTCATTGATGATTTAAAATTTTCAGTATGACAAAGCAGAGATACAAAAGAAAATGCTTTTGCTTTTTAAATACGGCAGCTGTAAATTTGACATTTTTTGCTGTTGAATTTGAATTCTGTCGCACACTCTTGCCTGAATCTGCATGAACTAATCTGTTTTTGTAATTGAAATAAAAAGTCTAGAATATTCTGACATTTCTTTTGACTTGTTTATATTAAGAGATTATTACAAACCACCCTTCCGTACTTCGGTCATATCGTTCTACTCACCTTGTCTCGTTCTCTCGTCCTTGCAGGTCTGCCAGATGAGAAGGGTCGTCTCCAGATCCTCAGCATTCACACGGCTAAAATGCGCGAGTTCAAACTGCTAGCAATGGACGTAAATCTGAAGGAACTGGCAACTGAAACAAAGAACTACAGTGGTGCTGAGCTGGAGGGATTAGTGAGAGCTGCCCAATCGACCGCCATGAACCGGCACATCAAGGTTAGCATGATAGTCTCAATGAGGACTGAAACATGTTATAAAAAGCTACCCAAGTGTTTCTCCTTCTATAAATGCTAACAATTGTCTACACTAATATGTTGATTATGGACAATCGACATAGGGGTACACATTTATCCATTTATAGTCATCACCATTTATAGTAGGTCACTTACATTATAGAAGATATAACGTCATTCTCTCACCAGCCTCTCTGTTCTTCCACTTTTCTTCATTTTTAAAAGCCTTTCTATGGGCTTATACGAACCCCTGACACCGCAGACTCCTTCTAAAAATTGCTAAAACATCTTACAGAAAAAAGTACCAAATCAACAATTACACATGTATAAAAAAAGAATTATTTCTGTAATTGTATATAAAAAAAAAAAGTAAAGTAATATAAATTATACATTTTTTTTGTACACCTAACTGTGGATGGCTGCGTTTGGAAATTTTGGACTATGTGGCTGCTTACAGCTGTACGCACAGCACTATACATTGCTATATCTGTTTCTTTACTGTCCAAACTAAATATCTGCCTAGCAACTGGACGATATCTTTTTCAAAATTTCCTGCCATTGGAACATGTGTAATAACCTATAAAGATACGTGCAGTGATTCTATGTAGGTCCATGTTATGCCTAAGGTAATTACACAGCAGTTGGGGTTGTGTTTATGCCAAAGCTGTAATGTACGTGGATCGTTCACAGTGACCTATAGATTTATTGAGTATATCAACTCTCTTGTGTGTGTTTAGGCCACGACCACTGTGGAAGTAGACCTGGAGAAAGCCGAGAAGCTGCAGGTGTGCAGAGACGATTTTATGGGATCGCTAAACAACGACATCAAACCTGTGAGTAGAACGTGGAATTACGATTTCGGCACTTCGTCTGCGTCTGTTTTTCCTTTCCCGAATAGCGTTCAACAGTTTTTGTGATGTTGAGATTGTTCGTTTCAGGCGTTTGGTACGAATCAGGAGGACTACGCGAGTTACATTATGAACGGTATCATTAAATGGGGCGATCCAGTGAGTCACATTCTGGATGACGGAGAGCTGCTCGTTCAACAAACCAAGAACAGCGACAGAACTCCGCTGGTGGCTGTGCTGCTCGAAGGTCTGGATAGATGACAAATATATTATAAAAGTTTCTATTTAGAGATATAAAAAAAAGGTGTATGATGATGACATTTATTTAAGATAAGATATTTATACAAAGTATTTAGGGTGGATTTTTTTTTTCTTTTCATTAAGACTTACTGTACTCAATCTTTAAATATTCACTCTTATACCCAATGTAGTCTCCCCTGTAAATTTTGGAGCCTGATGTGATGCACTGTTCAGGTGTACTTCAGGTGTATTCATGGTTTAGCTTTAATTCTGAGACTCTGTTTTAGACATGCCAGGCACAACATCCCAAGACTTCTAACAGCGATGGGCGCGTGACCTTGTAACAATATTAAAACTAGCTATTCCGCCTGCCAGAAGTTTTTCCATCGAATGTTTTGTGTGTGTTGATCTTCAGGTCCTCCTCACAGCGGGAAAACAGCTCTAGCTGCGAAAATCTCTGAGGATTCGCAGTTCCCCTTCATTAAGATCTGCAGCCCGGACAAAATGATTGGCTACTCTGAGATTTCGAAATGTCAAGCAATCAAAAAGGTCTGCCATTATCGGAAATATATGTCTTATCTTTTCATTGTGGCACCTGTTAGTGGATGGGATTTATTATGCAGCAAGAGACATTTTGTCCTAAAAGTTGATGTGTTAGAAGCAGGAAAAACAAGTGGAAGAACATGAGTGAGTTTGACAAGGGCCAGATTGTAATGTCTAGACGATTGGCTCAGTGCATCTCCAAAACTGCAGCTCTTGTGGGCTGTTCCCAGTCTGCCGTGGCCAATATCTATCAAAAGTGGTCCAAGGAAGGCTGGTCCGTGTGGTCCGATCTAACAGATGAGCTCCTGTAACTCAAAGTGCTGAAGGAGTAAATGCTGTTAATGCTCGACGGGTCTGGTGGTCATAATGTTATGTCCCATGGATGTAGACTCCTTAAACAAGGAGGTGAAAGAATGAGAAAGAAAGGAGGAAGGAAAATGAGAATATAGGCACGGAACTTGAGATAAAAAGCAAAGGCTGTAGTTGAGAATCAATTCTGGAAAAAAAATATGGTTAGAAGTAAAAAATCTGTAAGTCTGACCCAAGTAACACACTGTTACACTATTGGTCTCATCTTATACAACCTCATGTCTGTGTATGTGTTGTACAATACAGATTTTTGATGATGCTTATAAGTCGCAGCTCAGCTGTGTGGTCGTGGACGACATTGAGCGCCTGCTGGGTGAGTCTCACGCACACTCTCCGCATGTTCGTTCGTGCCGATCGTGTTGTTATAGTCTTTACATTTTTTATTGCAAAAAAATTTTAAAAAGAGAAAGAAAAAACAGCATCACTAATTATCCACACATTTATCCACAGATTACGTCCCCATTGGCCCGAGATTCTCTAACCTCGTCCTCCAAGCGCTGCTGGTTTTACTAAAGAAAGCGCCGCCTCATGTATGTATAATCACACCTCTCTTTAATATATATATCGTGTACGTTTGAATAGTGTGTGTCTAACACAGATGTCCGTGTAATTAACGTGCGCAGGGCCGCAAGCTGCTGATCATCGGCACCACAAGTCGTAAAGACGTCCTGCAGGAGATGGAGATGCTCGACGCCTTCAGCACCACCATACACATCCCTAACATCAACACCGGGGAACACCTGGTGGAGGCGCTAGAGGTCTTTAACTATCCTACTTTATAATAAGTTGCGCTCTGGGTGGGAGGGATGTGAAAGAGATGGTTGAGGGCATGTACACCAAAGAAAGCAAGTGTATCAGGTTGCATGAAAACGTGAAAAATACAGTGGCTTCTTCTACTAGATGATGAACGTAGGAGATTATATGCAATAGCAAGAAATCGGTTAGTGGGAAAGAACCGGTTACGAAGAGTTAACGCACGTTTTTTTTAACATACGTATGCGTGTGTGTAGTTGTTGGGCAGCTTCACGGACGCAGAAAGAGCGACTATTGCCCGGGATGTCAAAGGAAAGCGAGTGTGGATTGGAATTAAGAAACTTCTCATGCTCATCGAGATGTCACTGCAGGTAAGATCATGTCATTCATAAACCTTTCATCAACTTCAGTCCATGAATATCAGACACGCAAACCCTGCATGCTATAGAGTGTGACTGAAAATACACTTGTGTTCATGTGCAGATGGATCAGGCGTATCGTGTCAGCAAATTCCTCACTCTGCTGCGGGCTGAGGGAGCGTGAGTATTTCATGAGATATATTTATATATAATCTTCTAAAGTGTGACATTAGAAGGTGAAGAAATAATGTTACTCTCACAAGGGTGGTAGAAAAGTCAAGTACTGAGGAGGCCTAAGGTGCAATCAGCGATGCAATTCATTGTTCAATAGGGTCAGAGTTCTATAGCAGGCTACTGGAGATCTTCCACTCCAAACCATATCTTCATAGAGCTGGTCATGCTGGAACAGGTTTGGTCCTCCTAATTTAAGTGAAGGGAACATTTCCAAAGATATCCTATACATCATGTTTTACTGCATTTCGGGGAAGAACCACGTGTGTGGAAATTTTGTGTTTTAATTTAATTTGTTTTAATTTTAAAATGTATTTTGCTATTCGGTGAATCGTCGTCCACGACCCCGTTTTTTTTATTTTTCACGTAAGGATTGTTTAGATGTTTCTGGCTCAGACATTAGCTCTGCCTCAAAGAAGCATGCCTAGTGACAGAATGGATTCGACTGGCTCATGAGTGGAAAGCCTAGTCAGCATTTTTTATTCCATTTTATTGCTCCTTTAATTAAATTGTATTTATTTTTATTTGCGAACGTCTTAATCATCAGGCTGGATGAGAGCAATCACATCCGAATTTAACATCTCCCTTGCCCTCTGGTAAGACTAATCACAAGCGAATCACAGAAGAGCTGTGCTTTTAGGAGTAGCTATATTAGAAATAGTAATAATCCAATTAGTGCCTTGTTGTGTGATAAATACTGAACGCTCGGAGCACTAACTGCAGTGCGGTTGAGTAGCTGATTGGCAATCAAATTAGAGTGCACATCAGTTTAGCTCCATAGTGTTATTCCTTTAGATTAAGTATAAATGACTCACAATTTTATATATTTTTATTACTTTCTGCAATCATCTCTGTCCCTGGGTGGTTGTTGCCTTATTAGAATGTCCATCCACCAATCATTGAGCTCCACTCTTTCTCATTAGCACAGCACAGGCTGACGGCTGCTGCATGGTCTTCCTGTAATGGCTGCACAGCACAACTGCGAGATATAGTGAAGGAAATATAAACTTTAATGTAAAAATGAGTTGCTTGTGTCAGTCAGGCAGGTCTCCCTGCAGTCAATGGGGCTTATACCTCAGTAAGGCTGTGTTTATGCAGTATTAGGTATTCAAAATACCACCATATTTTTTAAGACTGTACCCGCCGACCTACACCCATTTCGCATAGTAGTCAGTTTGTGTTTAATCATAACGTACTCCCAAAAAAAAAAAAAAAAAAATAAAAAATACAGCAGATACACATCACCAATGCAAAGTCTATAAGTTTGTCATTGTTAATCGAAAAATCTAGGTTTTTTTTTTTCTTCTGTAAACATTCATCCTAGGCAACGTAGATTTACTGGCGTAGGTGTGACCAAGAAACAGACAGAACCACTCGGTTCACAGCTGCACTTAACACTGGCACACGGAATTATGCTTTTCCCAAACCAGCCGAGATACAAACACAGGAAGTCGGTTGTAAATGTGTTGAACTAGTTTAAATACCTTCCTCAAGACAGAGAAATTGTGTATAAACAGAGGGGCTCACACTAAATGACCATTTCTCTCTTTCTCTTCAGAGATCGCAGCTTCTAAGAGTTCCAAGTGGAGCTCCGACTTGCTGTACACCCCTTCAACGTTACCCCCCTTCTCAAACACACACACACACACACACACACCATTGTGTGTGCGTGTAGCGTCTTGTGCTTTGTGAGCTGCTGTTCTAAATATTTAATACGGTACATAAAAAAAATAAATAAAATGATGTACAAACCCCTCACTATACACAATATTCTGTATTGTGTGTGTGTGTGTGTGTGTGTGTGAATGTGTCATATTCATATATATTTATTTAGAGCCTCAGTATCATGCAGGTGTATGATACGCGAGTACAATCTTAAATTCTGAGTGCGTTGTCTTGTTGTAACACACACACAGACGATGTCCTGTTACATTTATGACTATGAGTGTAGTGGGCTAAGTTGTGGTTTAGAGTTACACTGTGCTGTGTGTGTGCGCGAGCGTGAGAGAGCGATTTAATTAGGATGGAAATGTTGAACGTGATAGAACGTTCTATACGACCCAGAAATTAAAATGAAAACCGATGATCGGGTTAAATGTAAGAGTGCGAATTAGCAGAACTTTCCAGACTCTATCTCTTCACCCCCTGCCGTACACCAAATGTTTATTGTACATTAAAAAAGACTAAACAAAATCACAAATGTTTGCTTACACTTGTATTGTCTGTTACTGAAAGATTCATGTTCTAGGCCAGCTAGCTAATTTATAATCATTAGCTTTTAGCTAGCTAGTGATGTTAACGCACTAGTTTTGGCTGAACTACACATCAGAGTTTATCAGCGCTAGGGCTTTTGTTCATTTATATTTGCATGATTTAGATACAGATCTGCTCTGTGAACTTTATTATAGATTATGGGACAAAACGCAGATTAAAATTTGTTCAGTTTGTGTGATGTGTGTACTGTGCCTGGTGGTGGTAATGGGGGGAAACATTTGATTAACTAATGGTTCATACACCCAGCTCAAACTCGTGTGTGCGTGTGTGTGTGTCTTTGAGGAGTGTCTCAAATGAAAATGGTCTTTCTCTATGTCTCTCTCTAAATCCAGTGTGTGTGTATGGGGCTTGTTATGTTTTTCGGTGTGCATAAATATTTTATTAGTAATGATCATCAGCAATGAGTAATTTATTTGGCTTGTGTACTTTGCTCGGTGAATAGTGCTTGAAGTTTACAGATGTGATGTCCTGAATATTAATGATGTTTGTGAATATTAATGATGTGTTACTGCAATAAACACGCACAGACGGAAACCATGACTCGACTCACGTTACTGTGCAGATTAGGACGTCTCCAGATGCATTCTGGGAACGAATAACCTTCTATCATCTCATGTAAATGCTTCATCTTGGACAGATTCATAGTTTCATGAAGGATCTGATATTGCAGAATGTGAAGAAGGAAAGCTGTTCCATTACGGTTCATTAACTCCATTAAATTGCATCTAGGCATGTGTAGAAGGTCGGATACCATTTTTTTTTTTCTTTTTTTGGGGGGGTTGGGAGATGCGAGAAACTGGGGAACCAAATAACCAAAAGAACATGAGGAGTAAATCAAAAACGCCAAACAGTAAGTAATGTTGACCTGTGAATGGAGCCGTTACCCTGAAGCAATAATGTGTCAGTGTAAGTTTAAAAATTCACAAAATTGAATTTATAATTTAGTACATTTTAATTTAGATTAGCGATTGTCTTTAATCTATTTAAAAAAAAAGTTAAGAGCAAAGGGGGGGGGAGACGACAAAAGAGGGGGAAAGACATGAATAGACAACTATGACAAAACACATATATACGTATATACGTATATATACACAAAATATCTTGAAGGTCCTCTTTTCTGGATGAGCCCAGTGCACAATGCCCCACCCCACCCACTCCCACACTTGTGCATTACACACAAATCACTGTGTCCTATTTAGCGTCTTGGTGGTGTTACAGTCCCATATGGCATCACATCCTGCTGTAAGGTGATGCATTTCCAATAATTAGCTGTCATACCAGTCCAGGAAGAGCAGAGAGAAGGAGCACATGACCAGGAAGAAGAGGATCCAAACGCGGAAACCCGCATTATTCTTAATTGCCTAAAGGACGAAGGAGCAAACTTTACATTGATGTGCAATTCTTAACAATAGGCAACATTTATCATACTTTATTTAGGGTTATATGAGGTTTATAAGTTAAATCCTGAATTGAGGCCAATCTTCTTCTTCTTTCGGCTGCTCCCATTAGGGGTCGCCACAGCGGATCATCCGTCTCCATACCACCCTGTCCTCTACATCTGCCTCTTTTACACCAACTACCTGCATGTCTTCTCTCACCACATCCATGAACCTCCTCCTTGGTCTTCCTCTTTTCCTCCTTCCTGGTGGCTCCATCCTCAGCATTCTTCTACCAATATAACTCATGTCCCTCCTCTGCACATGTCCAAACCATCTCAATCTCGCCTCCCTCACCTTGTCACCAAAACGTCCAACATGCGCTGTCCCTCTAATAAACTCATTTCTAATCTTGTCCATCCTCGTCACTCCCAACGAAAACCTTAACATCTTCAGCTCTGCTACCTCCAGCTCCGCCTCCTGCCTTTTACTCAATGCCACTGTCTCTAATCCATACAACATCGCAGGTCTCACCACAGTCCTATAAACTTTCCCTTTCATTCTTGCAGATACCCTACTATCACAAATCACTCCTGTCACTCTTCTCCACCCACCCCACCCTGCCTGCACTCTTTTCTTTACTTCTCTAACACACTCTCCATTACTTTGCACTGTTGACCCCAGGTACCTGAACTCATTCACCTTCTCCATCTCTTCTCCCTGCAACCGCACCACTCCACTGCCCTCCCTCTCATTTACGCACATGTACTCTGTCTTACTCCTACTGACTTTCATTCCCCTCCTCTCCAGCGCATATCTCCACCTCTCCAAGCTCTTCTCAACCTGCTCCCTACTCTCACCACTAATCACAATATCATCCGCAAACATCATAGTCCAGGGAGACTCTTGTCTGACCTCGTCCGTCAACCTGTCCATCACCACTGCAAACAGGAAAGGGCTCAGGGCCGATCCTTGATGCAGTCCAACCTTCACCTTGAACCAGTCTGTCGTTCCTACTGCACACTTCACTGCTGTCACACTGTCCTCATACATGTCCTGCACCACCCTCACATACTTCTCTGACACACCTGACTTCCTCATACAATACCACAACTCCTCTCTTGGCACTCTGTCGTACGCTTTCTCTAAATCCACAAATACACAATGCAGCTCCTTCTGTCCTTCTCTATACTTCTCCATCAACGTTCTCAAAGCAAATAAGGCATCTGTGGTGCTCTTCCTCGGCATGAAACC